>CABFVX010001273.1:72592-147745 GCA_902151425.1 Timema shepardi | reverse complement strand
GGGGGGGGTCCTCACCTGGCTCCCAATCGGCGGTACTCTAAATCAGGAGTCGACAATTGGTCGATCATGATATACCGGTTGATCTCGCGTTAGTTATTAGTCGATCACGTAAGATAACTATATCATCATTAAAAGTTAAACTTTAACGTGGTAGTTTAGGGGGACGCAAGAAAAAAAAACATTGTTTTCCCAGTTTTTATAGCAAAACATTATTTTGTTTGTCCAAAATAAATAAAATATTGCTTCAGTAGAAACAGAGTTTAATTTTCTTCACATGTTGATATCAACAGTTCTTGAATGAGGTCATTAGATGAAAAACTTTTTAATTTAAGAGAAAAATTTGTCACTAAATTCTAGGACATCCTTGACAGATACTCAAGAATTATTGATATCATCATGTGAAGAAAATTAAACTCTCTGTTTCTACTATAGCAATATTTTATTTATTTTGACAAGAAAATGGTTCGATATAAAAACTGCAAAAACACTGGCTTTAACTCACGTTTTCTACATTCACACCTCAAGTATTCTATACGCGCAAAAATATCAAGTACCGGGTACATTCAAATATTATTTTGAGTGGGACCCAAATGACCTTTATCAGTCATAATCGGTGATGTTATATAAAAAAATATTCTAATAACAAAACCTAAATTTTGTTTGCCCTATATATTTTTCTAGATGAGTATGTACATTAATATTTGATTAGGGGTGACCTGGCGGTCTAGGGGTAAGGTGTCAGAATTCTATGCTGGCGGTCCGGGGTTCAAACCTCGGTCCCGGCATAGATTTATTTGATTACCAAACCCTTCCTTCACCTCTGACAAGACATCTTGTGAATGTGGTGAATGTGGGGCTAGGCCTCCACCGTGGTTCGTATTCCACGTTAAACTGTAGGTCCTTCATTTCATCTCACAATCACCCTACCATTACACATTAGAGTAAGTGTGTATAACCCGAACGGGTAGTAATACGCGATGCTAATAATAATAATAATAATAATAATAATAATAATAATAATATTTGAGTAAATGGTTATTTAGGCAGTAAATATAAAATGTTTGGACAGAAAAAAATCAAAAGCAGAGTGGAGAAACGCTATCGCTTAGATAATTAAGTCAATCGGATCCCAAAAAAGTTGCTGAATCTTGCTATAAATTATTTTTTAATTATGCTTTTAAAGACAGATTGGTAAAATTTTATCTTTATCATATTCTATTTTTTTTTTCTTTTCTAGAAATCAAATTCGAGCTATCGAATGTTTAAAAATGAACATAAAAATAACATAAAATGGTATACGATGCGCCCCACAAACTTTTACTTTTATCTAAAGGCGCATGGCCCTGTCGAGTGCAAATCTAAAACCTATTTTATGGGATGATGGGCGGAAGGGTGAAAGGCGTGACGTAACTTCACTACTGACCAAAGTATCCTTCCGCACCAACAAGAACAGACGGATCACTGAAACCGACTGACCAACAGGTCTTGCGGGAAAATAATACGTTAGGAAATATCAGTTTTCATGAGAAGAGTGTATTTTAATCTTATAGTAATATGTTTTATCTAATGAAAACTAATATCACACAAGTTTATATGATAATACTACTGGTTGAATAAAATCACACAAAATAAATTTTAATAAAATTTACTAAACAGCATTATAAGGAGCTGTTGATAAACTACTTACGCAAATCAGGGGGTTAGGTAAGGAGTTCTGCTAAGCGTGACCAAGCGTGACGAGAGGGGAAGGTGAGTCAAATAATGCGTGACGTCACATTACAATTAATCGTATCGGCCAATGTTCAGTGCAGTTCAGTTCCGACTGCGCTCACGTATAAACAAATAACAATCGACTCATTGACTTCGATCGTCGAGTTAGGCGAACATGTATGAACACGTTTCAATAAAAGAGTTATATAGTCTCTACACTTAAAAGTACTATTTCAATAGGAAGGGGGGGCTTTGCGTGATATTGTGACGTTTTATTAGAAGGGGGTTCACAAAATTGTGACAATGTGTGACAACAGAGGGACGGGGTGAAAAAAAAACTAAAATTAGTTTATGGATAGTCCCTAAGGGTAGTGATCAGAATATAATTTTTTAAGGTAGTGCATGTGGATTAGCATGGAGAGAGGATAGAAAAATCAAAGTGATAAATCACTAATAGAAAACTGCCCCAGTGAATTTATCCAAAGTACGAACCTCGATCACCGCGTCATCGGCAATTATACGACTATAATGCAACACGGCTGACTCACTCACTGACATTAATGTTTACTCACTTTCAGATGAGCTAGATACTTTAAATTTGGCAAACTTATAGCGTCTAGCCCGTAACTGACGGAAAAATTTAAAAAAAAAAAAATTGAACCCCCGAAAAAAAATTCAAAATGGTGAGCAACTTTAAAGTCGGTGAGGACCTTTCTTTGGAGGTCTTTTGTTGCTAAACGGTAAGACCTATCAAAAAACGCCTCTGGAATTATATCAGTTTACATCCACTTGCAAAGAAAACTCACTTGAGGTTTGGGGACTCCGCCCCCAACGAGCAGAGTGAGTTTAGTATACAAGCATTTTTTTACCTTAGATCACGTAATTAATGGTGTGAGACATATAATTGACTATTATGAACCAATTTTACTTATGTATAGATGATATGGAAAATCAAAATGGTATATCAAAAAATTAAATCTGTTAAATGTTAAAAAAAAGTTTATTGGGATAAATATTTAACTGACCATTTGACTCATCCATTAACCTTTGGATTGAATTGAATTATTTACTCTATTATTTACTCTAATATTTAAATCTCCCCTTTTAATGCATTAGAAAAAAATTGTAGTCTTTTTTTTTTTGCTTACAACTTATTATCATTTTAAAACGATGAAAGGACTACGGCGGTTGAGACAAGGCAACATAGCGTGGCAGTTGTAAAATGGGGTATAGGTACGGAAGTCTAGTCTATTGCAAGAGTGTATATATATATATATATATATATATTTAGCTACCGCGTCTTACTACCCGTTCGGGTTATACGCTTTAAGTACTAATTACGCTATTGGATTAGGAATTGGGAAGGTTGAATTAGAGGACGTGAACTCGCATTTGCGTGGAGGGAGAGTGAAAAACCATTTATGAAAAACCACCCCCAGTTCACCCGACTGAGATTCGAACCTCGATCTGCTCATCCTCAGCAGTCGAGCTCAACACGACAAGCGCGTTAGCCAACTACGCCACAGAGGCGGGTTATTGCAAGAGTAATGCTTTGAAAATGCAGCCACCGAAGCAGGTCGTAAGTAGTTTATTTAAATGTTATGAATTCTGAACTTCAGTGGGAAGTCTGGCACATGGGTCGTCTTCCTTTGACGTGTTCTGCAGTCCCCGCCCCCCCTCCCTTCCCTCAAATCCCCTTTTCCTCTTCTCGTTCTTCAACCAGCAAAAACCTTCATCAAGAGCTGCCCCGTTCTTACGCAGACTTCTTACCCATTTGTATGTGTTCCAAGTGGGAGTGGGGTTTTTTTTATGTAGGGGAGCAGATATATGTTGGTAATATAGAGCTCACTGCTCTTTTCAACTTACGTGTGAAGGTTCCACGTTGCTTTCCATACTGAATTTTTACGAGAGACCGCGAAAGGATCTAACAATTTTATGGAGAGAGGTATTTTCACATACCTTCCAAGGTTGTTTTACTTGCTACAATTGACTTGAGACCGACGACTTTACTTCCCCTCCGAAGGAAGTTGTGCTATGGATTTGTATCGCTTAAGAAAAATCTTTCGTCTTTGGATGGGCCTGAACCCACTAACATCGGCTCCTGAGGCGATTATTTTACCCCAACATCAGTGAGGTCACCAATTTGTGATTATAACCTTTGTTATAAAATAACAATAAGAATATAGTAAAATGTTATCAATGTTGAACGCAAGAATTAATCCTGTATTTTCTTTCAAAGTTCCTTTCTATGAAAGTTAAACTGTACCTTTCATCCGATAAAAGTTTGTATAGTCGGCCTAAATGCAATGTATTTTTGAAAGAAGTCAGCATCCTACGAAACGAGGACTGAAGGTTGAAGGTGGCCATTTTGAGCACGTCCTATAATGCTAAGCAACTCCACATTACTGGATTAAAAACATGACTATAGCTCGGAAGTAGGGTCAAATGGGACATAAGTTTGTATTATATTTTCGTTGTTTTTGTGTCTCCTGTCTATCGCTGAAGTGGGTCCTACATGTTACGGTACACTCTGTATATAATGTATGTTTCAACAAAGCATAATGTATAGAGTAGATATTAAAAATGGATCCTATATTTTGTTTGCACATGTAGGAGCCTACTATTAACATTTTTTTATATATTAAAGGGTGCATACATTTTAGCTTGTATTATGCCTGAAATTTTACATATGACACAACAAAAACTATAAATTAATCATTAATTATTCTTGGCATAAGTGTTTGCTTTATATCAACAAATGATAGATCTGTATCTTTTGCAGGAGTATCAATATTTCAATTTCTGCAAACATACTGAATGAAACAAAACACAGGCAGGTATAGCTTTATCCAGGACTATAGCAGGGAGAAACTACTTGTTGCTGGAAGAGTATCGTACGGGTACAGAGATTGGCCTGCTTCTTCCGGACATAATAGAGGTCTGAGCCATCCCCTCCTATCCACCCCACTGTTTTTTTTTTACAGCCCTTCATCAAGTCATGATGCGCCGTGGACCAGTAGACTGCTGCTGATTTCTTTAGGAGCTCATCCACTAGGGACCCCCTTGGGAAATCAGGATTTAACACAAGCCCCAAACAGAATTACCTCAGCCCCATCCTCCGGAGGGTTGAAGATGAGAATTGCTACATAGCGCACACCCTTTCCTTCGTCACTCATCCCTCCTCCCCTCTATATCTCTCTGCCCCCTTTATTCCCTCCAAGGCTATATGCCCACAGGACATGACCAGAGTGTCGGTGACCCTTTACCTCCCCTCCCATAATCCCCCTTATAAATGCGGCACATACGCCGTGGTACGCACTTGTGGATTCGTGTGAACGTGCGACGACTACCAGTTTACCTTTCTAATTCGTTGATTCCGTGTATGCTTTTAACTAGATTGAAAAAAAAACACAACTGAATGGCCACTGCTCGCGTTAAGAGCACTATGTATTTTGAAAATGTGAGATAATGTTTAAAGTGAAAGCTTAATTTACTTTGATGGAACTGTCGTTAAATGAAAATGGTAAAAACCTTTTTTTTAATTAATTGAAAGCTAACTAAATGAAAAATAAAAAGCATAGTTTTCAAACGTAACCTTTTATTTATTAAATATAATCATTACACAGTTTATAAATTTCTATTTGACTGGTTATTTTCACAGCTTTACATCTACCCCGAATAAAATTCTAGATACATAAAATTAAAGTGCAGGCATGTGAATATTGATTGAGGCAAAATATAGCACCCACTTCTTTTTAACCTTTGTGACAGCACGAATCATTTAGAATAAAACATGAAATAACGATTTTTGATATATTTAATAAACAAAACAAAAAGTAAGATAGATTTTTTTTATTTAGGGTTTTTAACGTGCGCTTTATGAACCGACTTATTATATCAGCAAACGAGAATTTCTACGAGCGAGAGCAAAAGAGCCTACCAATTTAGCCAGGAAAGGTTTTTTTCAGAAACTTTACAGGGTTCTTTTATATGCCACAATATACATGAGACTGATGGATTTACTTCACCTTCAAAGTAAGTTGTGCAACGGATTTTTATTACTAAAGAACAATCCATCACCTCAGTTGTGTTTGATCTCACGAAAATCGGGTCGTGAGGCGAATACTTTATTTCAAAACCACCGAGGTCGATTAGATATTTAAAGAAAAAAAAATGACACTGACCTTAGTAAATCGAATAAATTAATGATTTAAGCAGTATTTTTATTGCAAATTTACTAACACAATAAATCAATGTGTTTTTTTAGCACCACATCTTACTACCCGTTCATTTATACGCTTAAGTACTAATCACGCTAATGGATTGGGAAGTGGGAAGGTTGCATTTAGAGGAAGTGAAGCCGCATTTGCGTGGAGGGAGAGTGGAAAACCATTTATGGAAAAACCACCCCCAGTTCACCCGACCGATATTTGAACCTCGATCTCCCCGTCCTTGGCAGTCGAGCTCAACACGATTAACGCGTTAGCCAACTACGCCACCGAGGCGGGTTATATCACTGTTACTACATAAGGTCCCGTGGTGTAGTGGTCAGTGTGTGTGTAGATACGAATTTAGAGGTGCCAGGTTCGATTCCTGGATGATAGACTTGGTATTTTCCTTTAAAGAGGAATTATCCCTACAGTTACCAGAGGTTGGAGGATTAGGCTTGAGTTAGGCTTAAGATGCTCACTGGCCCGCACCTCCATATTCAATATTCCATCATCTAATTGAGGGTACGTGTAGACCACCTCCATAGGTGTACCCCATGTAACACTCTGTGCCAACAGAGTGGCTAATAATCTACATACAGGCGACAGAACAAGATGTCATATCCATCGCGGTCAGTAAGGCAATACTGTAAAAGAAAGAATAATTGTTTATTAGCATATTTAAACTGTTCATTTGGTTTAATGATGCGTTGACATACCAAAAAAAAATTAGTGTCCAAAATAAAACTAAGACACCTGATATAAAATATTTATATTATAGAGTATGTCCATAAAAATTATTCACCCCATCAAAGTTTTTACTAAATTTATTATTTTAGGAGCTTTCTGGTTTACTTAAGACTTGATTGAATTGAAGAAGTCTACTCAATTAAAACAAAAATGTATTGAACTGTATTATTATTACTGCAAACAATTATTATAAGATACTTCATAAAATAAATAATTTATTAAGGCTTATATTGAGATGATTAATTTATGCAAACTCTTTATTCAAGCAAGGGAAGACAAATACATATTTTAAATATATTTTCTAAGTATAAGATTAAATTAAATATTTGCCCACCTCAATGGCGTAGCTAGCTAACGTTCTAGCCTCGTGTTGAACTAGACTGCCGAGGATGAGGAGATAGAGGTTCTAATCTTACTTGGGTGAACTGGGGGTGGTTTTCCGAAATGGTTTTCTAGTCTCCCTCCCCGAAAATTCGGGTTTGCTTCCTCTATATTCAACCTTCTTTATCCTTAAAATAATTGGCGTGATTAGTACTTAGACGTATAACCCGAACGGGTAGTAAGATGCGGTGCTAAATAAATAAAAATACTATATTAATAAAATAAAGTAACTATTTGTAATTTAATAAATAAAAGTTTACATCATTTGGAGAAAGTAAACTTGTTCGATCATAACCGAACACTTGAGACGATTTTTTTCCCCTATTTATACTAACGTTTTGCATACCCAGGCCCCTAACACTTCTTTAATTCCCTATAGTAAATGAAAGGAAATAGTCAGTTTCATCCTAATTTCTTTCCTACCTGGATCAGAACTCACATATTGTGGAGTGCATTTACGGTTCATTTGGTAACTGTGGACCGGTTCACAGCGTTGGTTGGTCGAAAGAGGTCAATGGAGCAGGTAGGTTTGCGGAATCTAATTAGAGTCATTCTCCCGACTTGTACTCCACGCCCAGATTAATAACAAAAGTAATGAGATTACCAAGAATTGCAAAAAAGGCGGCCGCAAAAAAAAACGTCACCTACAATACTGTCTGTTTATATTGTGTTGGACCACATCCACCACAAGTCGAAGGGTTATAAACGAGGTCAGATTAAGGATCTAGACTCAAGAACAAGGGTTCCTAAACATGGTTGACCAAAGAATCCCTTGCTTCAGATAAAATACATTCTGGAGCCTATTTTTTTATTTATTTTAACATTAATATTATGAACATTCGATATGGACAGCCTACCCGCTTCGGTGGCCGCGTGGCCTAACGCGCTGCTCTCGCAGTAGACTAGACTGCCGATGACGGAGAGGGATAGAAGTTTGAATCTCGGTCTGGTTTACTGAGGGTGGTTTTCCCAAAATGGTTTTACACTTTTCCTCCATGCAAATGCAGGTACAATTCCTTTGAATATAACCTTCTTAATCCCTAAAATCATTAACGTAATTAGTACTTAAACGTATAACCCGAACAAGTAGTAAGACGCGGGTGGGGGGGAAGTACGGATAAATTTTACAAGCATAAAAGTATAAAACAAACGGAAAACATATTAACATGTTTTAACTGCGTCTTTGGTAGAGGCTCTTTATTTATATTTGAAAAAATTTGGCAATCCTAATTAATCATGATATTTTATAGTGTGAAAAAAATTAAAGAGAATTATAAAATTGCCTCACAGAGCCTGAGATAGCTGTGACAAAGCACAAGGGCTCAGTGGAGCACAGTTTGAAAAATTTTGGTCTAGAGAATATGGGGTTAGATGGAAGGGATCGCGAGTTAAGGACTGTATTTTTGCAGTTTTTATAACAAAAGTATTTTTGGGGTAAATGAATAAAATAATGCTTCAGTAGCTATGTTTATTGTAATTCTTGAATATTCGCCATGAGCAGAGTGGCATTTGATTCGAAACTTTTTAAATCAAGATAAAAATGTCCTAGTCAAATGTGACTATGGCCATGACAAATGTTTAAGAACTGTTGAGATTATTACACGTAGAAAATTAAACTAAACTTATCTACCGGAGCCATATTCTATTTGTTTTGGCCAAAAAGGATTTTTTATATAGAATCTGCAAAATCCTAGCTTGTGCTCCATTCCGTCCTAACTTACATCGGGATGAAAGGGAATTCAAGAAAAAGCGAGGAATTTTTTTTTTCAGTTTTTATGACAAATTATTTTTCTGGACAAAATAAATAAAATATCGCTCCAACACTAACGTATAAATTAATTTTCTTCACATAGTGACTTATTAATTTCTTGAATATCTGTCAAAAGTGTCCTGGAATTTAATGACAGGTTTTTCTCCTAATTTAAAATGTTTGTACTGGAGCAATATTTTATTTATTTTAGCCAAAAGAATGTTTACCATAAAAACAAAAAAAACGGTATTTCCTCGCATCCCCTTTCATCCCACCTTAAGAATTATCATCAAACCACCCGATCCAATGGCCGAATAGTCTAAGGCATCACTATTGTGTTAAACTAGTCTGCTGGTGACAAGGAAATCGGTGTTTGAACCCCGGTAGGGTCTACTGAGAGTGGTTTTCCTACGTGGTTTCTCCCTCTTCTTACACGCAAATGCGGGTAGATTATATTTAAAATGTTTCCTTCCTTATTTATAGTCCATTATAATAATCATCATATAAATCGAAGTGTCTATAACCTGAAAAGGTAGAAAGACATCAAATAGGTGCAGCAAATATGTCTTCAGATATTATTCTGAGAAAGGGTTTAGTTGGGAGGGGATAGCTTTTACTTTTGAAGCAGATAATTGTAGATCAATATTATATTTAGCAAAACGCAAGAGTTTAGTTATTAAATACTTTTCATTGCATATATATGGTTTGGTTTTTATTTTTAAAGCTCGTGTTTGATTTAGTAGTGTGCATTCATTACGAGTTCTTGTTCATATTTCTTAAAGTTATTCATTGTAAATTTGAAATCATTTTAGATCACTTTTAGGTCATTTTTAATTCATTTGTTGATCAAATTTAGATCATAAAAGTCTATGCCCTACTTATCATAAGTATCAACTTACACGTTCATTGGTTAGGGAGTTTGAAAGAGGGACAACTAGTTAGATCCTTAGTGATGCCTGATTTATTTAGTAAATTAGTACAGATCCATGTGTATATACAGATATGTGTATCTAAATTTAAAGAAGCTTTTAGAAAATATAAAAACTAAATATCGAGCAACCAGCACTGACCAAAGTATTGGGTACACTATTTTTCTCAAGGTTTCAAAATTAAAACCAACTCTATAAGAACTCATATGCAGAACACTTAAATCCTAAGAATAAATTCGATAGGCCTATATTTAGTAAATGTTCTGTCAAATATATTATATTTTTAGCACCCCATCTTAATACCCATTCCGGTTATATGCTTATGTATTAATTAATTTAAAGGATTAAGGATGAGAAAGGTTGAATTTTCTTGGATAAGATGAGAAGAGAAACCTTTTAGGGAAAACACCCTCAGTACACCCTACAGAGATCGAATCACGAAATAAAGGTTAGGAAAGGTGTCTTAGGTTGTAATGTTTGTATTTTACCTTTTAAATAATTTATGTTTGAATATTAACGTTACATTTCTAGTGGTGAGCAAAGTCTATTTTTTAAATATAAGTGAAAATGATTCAATTTTCTTTTTGTTAATTATTTTATGCTTAAAAAATTATACTGTTCAGATTTATAAAATATTATAGACACTAAATAATATATTTAAGATAATTTTATATTTTAAAATTGAGAGATGTTTTGTTCTAATTTGAAAAGCAAAGTTATTAATATAGCATGCAGTTAAAGTACTTCAAATAAGTTTAATGCGAATACTAAAGAGTTGGAAATAACAGCTCAAAACGACAATAATCGAACATAATGAATATGTTGGCTGGCAATATTTTTACATTCGAAGCTTCATAATTGACGAAATCAGATTTTTATTTTTTTGCGAAGCTAAGTCGATGATGATAATTTCTAAGCGTCACACACCCATATCAATTTTTATCTGTCTCTTTTTCTCTAGTCCGCAGAGTAAAATTAATGTCTGGCTGTTGGAAAACACTTCACTGTCTTTGTCTTACTCTAAACTGGCAGACACCTCCAAACGGACGTGTAGTAAAAGTTATAAAAGTAAACTGTGCAACATTCTGGAAGAAGGAGTAACAAAGAAGTTAGCGAGGTAGGGTATGTCGTAACTGACGTAACTTTGCCACAATCCAATCTATAACGTCATGCCCTTAGAATCTGCCACTATACGGTACATAAATTTCACTTCACTTTAATTAGAAAAGGTCCTCTCTTCGAATAGTCTACCGTTACGACGTGTCGCTGCGTGGTTCGTGATAGGTTTTTTTTAAATCGATATAGTCCTTCACCGGTCAGATACTAGATTGATATCGGAATATAAATCACATATTATAAACTTGTGAGTTATTCGTCAAATATTAAAAAAAACTTTTTATTTGAAACAAAAACTTTTAAATATTGTATATACAAATGAATTTAAAGAATTAATACCTTCTACCAACAGAGGAATGACCAAATGACTCCTGAAGGTGGGTAATCACCAAAAGAGCGAGCAAGATCAAATAAAAGCGAACGAGTTTTCTCACTCAATAATCGTCAGATGAGTACCGGTTAGCGAGCGATCAAACATTAGCTCGCTGATGTTCAAAAAAGATCGAGGGAGTTGGCGGTACATCAAAGAAAAGATTTGTTCTTGCTAGTTTAAGGTGCGTTATCCAAACTGTGAAAGTTACCTACGGTTGCATCTTAAGTCATCCGGCTACGATCGCAACAGACTGTGACGACACTAGCCGCAGATGTCAGTCGATTTCAAGATGGATGAAAGTACAGGTGATCCGAGTGACATAACCTTTTTAGGATATTTTGAAGGAGGAGGAAGATGACAAAAGAATTTCAGTGTGTCTGTACAGAAAAGTTAATAAAAAAAGTTAACACATGTATTGTATGCATGTTCTTGTACTCTGGAGGTTTTAAATCGTAATCGGGTGGATGCTGTGATACTAGTTAGCTCACACAGTACCAAATCCTGCTAGTGGGTCATTAGGACCTCCAGTTTTCGTTGTTTAAATAATTTTAAAATAAATTAACAAACAAAATTCAATAATAAATACGTAATGTCGCTGCAGCGCTAGCCGCAAGCACTGCTCACTCCACCGATGCTGCGACACATCGCAGACCAAACTCAAACTGCGCAAGCGCGAAAACCGCAACTCCAGATATAGTCACAGATAACTGTCACAGCTTGGAAAATACACCTAGTGCGGGTGATGATTATTGTATCGCTGAAATGCTTGCAGTGCAGTGCAGTTCCGATTTTTATTTTTAAATACTGAACTATTAATTTTCTTTTAGGTATAAGTTATATAGTTATTGATTTATTCTCTTAAATTATGCGCTTGAGTCGTTTATTTACAGTTGTACTGATTTATTTTCGCAATGAAATGGTCAAATGAAATAGTTTTAAAACTGAGAGATGCCTATAGATACCGGTATGTTTTATGGAAATCTGCTGTTCCATACTATAAAAATAAGAATAATAAAGAGGATGCGTGGACAGAGGTGAGGCATATGTCGGAGACTGAAAGCTCAGACATCACTGCTTGCTTCATTTAGAAGGGAAAGACAAAAGCTCAAAATTACTTAAGGAATTCGGTGGGAATTAGATGGGAGATGGGTCTAAGGTGGGTGTGGGGTTAATGGGATGTGGATGGGAAATGGGTGGGAGGTTGGTGGGAGTTGGACGGGAGATGGGTCGAAGGTGGGTGTGAGGTTGATGGGAGTTGGGTGGGAGATGGGTCTAAGGTGGGTGTGGGGTTGATGGTATGTGGATGGGAGATGGGTGGGAGGTTGGTGGGAGTTGGATGGGAGATGGGTCGAAGGTGGGTGTGAGGTTAATGGGAGTTGGGTCTAAGGTGGGTGTGAGGTTAATGGGAGTTGGGTGGGAGATGGGTCTAAGGTGGGTGTGGGGTTAATGGGAGTTGGGTAGGAGATGGGTCTAAGGTGGGTGTGGGGTTGATGGGATGTGGATGGGAGATGGGTGGGAGGTTGGTGGGAGTTGGATGAGAGATGGGTCGAAGGTGGGTGTGAGGTTAATGGGAGTTGGGTGGGAGATGGGTCTAAGGTGGGTGTGGGGTTGATGGGATGTGGATGGGAGATGGGTGGGAGGTTGGTGGGAGTTGGATGGGAGATGGGTCGAAGGTGGGTGTGAGGTTAATGGGAGGTGGGTGGGAGATGGGTCTAAGGTGGGTGGGAGGTTGGTGGGAGTTGGACGGGAGATGGGTCGAAGGTGGGTGTGAGGTTGATGGGATGTGGGTGGGAGCTTGTTGGTAGGTGTGAGATAGGTGGGTGAGAGGTGAGTGAGAGGTGAGTAGGAGGTGCATGATAGGTGGGTGGGAGGTAGATGGTAGGTGGGTGGGCACAAAAGTAGCTTATAACACAAAATAGTTTGCATTAGAAAGTTTAATCTTTTTAAAAGTTACAAATAAGCCGACGCAAACACAAGATACAGAAAGCGGTGGTAAGGAGATGTATACAGTTACTTACTATTGAGATCAGACAAATTAAATTCATAATCAGCTAGATTGGATTGCAAGCTATAAAATGATGGATCTGTTGCAAACAAGAACATATTCGCTCCAATATTAACGCAAGGTGAGTATTAAAAGTGGACACGAGCAAACGTCGGCGAGAAAGAGCAAATATTTGCTCTTGCTCGCTCTTTTGGTTAACATTACAAGGTTAAGTTAGTTTGTAAGCTATTAACTGATAAAATTATCTAATTATAAAGTGCACGTTTTATCCTATAATTAATGTTATTAGAGCATGAACGTTTATAGTATTTGTTTCGTATTATATTGACTAACTTATTTGCACAAACCGATAAAACGCCCTGGAGCATCAGAAAGTTGTTTTAACCGTCAGAAAGTTATTTTCCTGGTAGAAAAAAAAATTCTACAATGGGATTTGCTCGGCGGAAATCACCAGTTCCTGTGCAGTGCCAAACTTAACGAGGTTGTGACCCAATACGTCCGGCTACACAGAATCTTATTAAGGGGTAAGCGATAAGAGAGAAATTGCTTGCAGACGTTCAGCTTAAAAGCAAAATATTTAATTCTACGATGAATTATTTCAAAATATGATTCACGCCGAAATGAAGTAGAAAGATCCCAACAGGACTCTTTTTTTTATCTCAACAACCCCAGTTTTATTTATTGAATTTTTTTTTTGTTGAAAAGGTGACATTAGCTCATTTTCAACGGATTTTTAACCATATTATTTGAGGGGCTATGAGGCAAGGCATGATGAAAAAAAAGTTTTAGATTTAACCTTCCTCTAACAAATAAAGTTTTTTTAGGCTCACAACAGAAAATGTTACTTTACTTTTACACAAGAAGTTTGGTAGCTTTCTTTACCCTCGTTCTGATCCACATGAGAAAGAGTGGTTGTAGTTGAAGGACAAAAGGGAATTTAAGCTTAGATAGTATAGTGAAGTAGTTAGAGAAAACGACACAGTTAATTATATTTTAAGCCGTGTGGCCTGACAGCGATTGATACTTTCTTTCTGACCGAGACGGTCACCTTAATATCATTACTATTATAATTAAATATAACACAAAAACCTTTATTACTAATGGAGTGAGAACGAGGAGGGCGGAGTTTTAGAGTAAATAAACCAGCATTTTGGTTAAGGCAGAGTGAGAAACAATTTAGGGAATACAACAACCCAGTACACCCGACTGGGATTCGAGCTCTGATATCCATGTCACCTGCAGTAGTCCAGTGAAACGCGAGAGTGACGCGATAGATTGTGCGAAACGGTTCAAAGATTATCAATGGTTCAATCTAAGAGCTAGTTATGAACAAGGTCAATTAAAAGGAAGTTCACCTGCATTAGCTGGGCAAAAGAGGATGGGAAAACCATCTCCAACGCATGTGGTTGATGAAAGTTAAGACTTAGATAAGTTAATCTAGAAAATTATAAATTAAGCAGTTAATAAAGTGGTGAATAAAGTGGTTAATGTATTACGTGAAATTTACAAGCACTAAAATTTCAAATTTAAATAAAATTTTCTAGTGAAACATAGTAAATGATATGAACAATCAGATGAAATTATAATTTATTATCAGCTAAAAGTATAATGCTCAAACGAGTTGATGAATAGTCTTAAAACATAAGTTGACACATTAAAATATTAATACAAAAATATAATATTTAATATAACGTGATATGAACAATAATGTGCTTAACTTCATATTTGTTTTGAAATTAAAGAATAAAAATTAAGTTAACATCTGACAAACTTATTTAGAAAGACTTATCTGCTTTTGTGTCCCACTACTCCTGTTTGACATCCAGCACTGGAAACAGTCTGGATTACTTCATTTCATCTGGTTGAGATTAAAACCCCACTATTCTCGTTATTGGAGTCTCGTCAGCTTAGAAACACCATTAATACCTTACTAGACACAGTCTCGCAAGTTTTTTTTTTAAAAAATTACTAATTGAAAGTGAAGTTGATATGAGCTGATATGTTTTTATTTCAATAACTGCCCGCATCGGGTGTAGCATAGTCTAATACATCACTTTCATAGATTAGGGTTCAAATCCCGGCCGAATGTAATATGAGAGACTTTCCCTAAATGTTTTTATACTCCCTCCAAACAAATGTATGTATAGTTCCTCTAAATATCCACCTTTCTCACTCCTATTTCATTATCATAACTAATGTATGCGTATAACTCGAACGGGTACTAATACGCTTCGAGAGAGAGAAAAACTACTCTATTATACATATACTTAAAGCAAAAATATCACCAGTGACATAAATTTATCTTGATTCATTTTTGCACCACATTTTACCACCCTTCCAGTTTAACTGCATATTTACACTAAAGAGATAGGGGTAAAATTTAGAGGACATATACCTGAATTTGCATGAAGTTAAAGTCGAAAACCCTTTTGGAAAAACACCTCTTTCCACCGGGTGGAGATTTGAGCCTCAACCTTCCCATGACAAACATACAAGACCATACGAGATTGATGCCTTAGTTTGTGCGACCACCGTTACGTGTTTTTTATTTCATAACGTCATTGCTATGACCAGGTCACGCGATTTTAGAAACCCAAGGAAATAGGAAGAGTATTTTAACTTTAGGATAACTCGAGTTTATGTTCGAGTGTCCTAAGGTTTCACTAAGGCAATAAACTGGACAGCCGATGACTAGGAGATCAGAGTTTGAATTCAGGTCAGGTTTGCTTAGCTTTTTTCTAAATGGCTTTCCACTCTCTATCCACGCAAACGAGGAATACCTAATACATTAGTGTAATGACTACGTTTGACTATAAACGGAATGGGTAGTAAAACTCAATGATGAAAGATACTAAGAGAAAGCAATCTTAAAATATGTATTCAGCGAGAAAAAAAAAAAGCATTCGTCTCCCAAGAAAAATTGTAAAAAGAAAAATAATGTAAAATATGACTGCCGATTTGTTCCCTGTCTCGGTCTATCCTGGCTGTGATAGATTTGTGATTGATAACGTGGGAGGTTCATTTTAGAAATAAATTGCACTGGCATCGCGTAAAGAAAGCTTCGAGGAAAAAGAAAAAATCCAAACAAGTCGTGGTAGATTTTTACTTTATCATTTATAGAAAGTTTTATTAAAATCATGAACATTTTCGGCCTCGAGACTATGATGGATTTCTAAGTTTTAACTGCCAGGCCTCCACCATGGTTCGGATTCCGCGTTAAACTGTAGGTCCTCCATTTCATCTCACACTCACCCTACCATTACACATTAGCGTAAGTGCGTATAACCCGAACGGGTAGTAAGGCGCGGTGCTAATAATAATAATAATAAGTTTTAACATGACTTTTAGAAGTCAACGGAGAAATGGTGAATTTGATTTTAGCACTAAAGTTAAGGGCAGTTTACTCATAACTGAGTTTTAAAAATTAAATTATTTTTTCCAAAAATAGCTATAACATTTCTGTTCAAGATTGTTAGCTATGTAGTGTTTAAGTGATAAATAACAATGCCTACGCTATGTGTTTTTAAATAAAAAGGTTAAGAGTTTATTTACTGATAATTGATTTTTGAACATTTTAAATTGTTTGAAAATGGCTCTGATAGTTTGATTTGAAATGGGTACCTGAGGATTGTTTTACATGATATATTACATTATATACAGTACCTGATATTTAGGAGTGAAAATAATTTAAGTGTAGTTCACTAATTGTCATTTTTTGAACATTTTGTTCCAAACTATAATGTACTAATATTATTGCATTGGGTTACAAGAATTGAAGAGAAACTTGTTTCTTACCCCATTGCACCACTCCCAGCGCCGATGCAGAATCTAGAAAATATCAATCACAGCTACGCGCACCTGTGGCCTAAATTAGACTGACCACCAGTGTTGTTATGAAGTAGTGACAAAGAACTTGAGATGCAAAGATCTCTAGTGGCAAAGACACTTTACTTGTCTATGTTCTAGGATAATCTCGAAGCTTTAAGAAACTGTTTTGAGCTATGGTGCCATGCGTGTATTGTTCCCGAGTGTTCCATATGTTGTCCCCCACCCTTTTCCCCGTCATCCATTTTTTCTGAGTTGTGTTGTGTATATATAGTGGCGGCAGGACATTTTGTCGTCACTCTTGGGCTCGATTATATTTGGGGAAGGAGAAGCTCCAGGTTCAGATTGTTAAAATGTAAGGTCTAAATTATCTTTGGCAATTTTAGTATATTTTCCATTTATTTAAAATTGTCATTACATATTTCAAAATTTTCTCTCGGCCATTTCTTAAATGCTTTAAATATAAATAAGATCTTTTTTTTATTTCCTACGTGGTTAATTTTTTTAACTTAGTCGTGTCAATAATATCGATGGTTGAGATGTCAATTTAATTACTAGCTCTGGGAGGAATAGATCACTGGACTTGGGATATTATCGATATCTTTAACTTTGTGAAAAAAGGTCAATATTGATTTCTATTAGTTACGTATTTGTTATCTTGACCTTTTGTAAATATTTGAAACTTATTCAATGGGCTTAAATTTTCATGTTGCGTAGAATGATCTTACTTTACTATGAAACCGTTAAGCTCCAACGTATGGTTAGTTAATTGTCTTTTGAGAACTTCTATGGAATATTTTGTTATTATAATGAGATTGTCTAGCGTTAACCGCATAATGGAATAGGGGGTAACTGTTCTGAGATTATTAAGATATTTTTGGATCAATTATTATATTTTATAAGAAATGTATTTTGCTAGTTAACTAATGAGGATAGCATGAATATGGCTGTTATTTCGTAATGAAACTTTACTAATGGAAGTCTCGACGTTACGATAAGATTGTGGTTGAGCTAAAGCTACATTTGATTATGTTGTTATTTAATGCTGGCGCTCCAAATAATTAATTGATGTTTCTTTTAAAACTTCGCATGTCGTCAGAATGTGGGAATAGTAGCTTGTCGAAATATTCTTGTAAATTTCAAAGATTATCTCTATATAATATATTATTATATATTTTCACATGATATTAACTTCATGATGAAAAAATATCAACTTAAAACTAGTTCATGAATTTATTAGTCTAATGGCTCACCATACCCATAGTTAGTGTATTTTTACATGTATTTTCGTTTTACTTTAATTTTGGGATATGTACCTTTTGGTTAATGAGCTCTAAGAGGTTGACCGTCCATATTTTTACTTCCGCAACTGATGTGGGTTGCGATATCTGAGTTTAGAATGTTTAATCTCAGGCATTCAAAGCACATAACTCCAATCGCTCACTCCTATTGCCTCCTTTTGCCCCCTTGTTATTCATTGTTTTTTGGACCATCTGTTTATTCCTTATTTTAGTTAAGGAGGTTTCAATATGTAGCACTTTTTTTTTTACATCCATTACTGTTTCCAGCCTGTGGTTTGAGTCAGTTTTTTATTCGAGTCACATATTTTTACAACACCAGCCTTCCAGGCCTGTCGTAGCTGTATATGCCTTATAATCTAACTTAATACTAGGACAGGCACAACATCCGGTCCCCAGCCGTTAATCTATCACTGTGAAAAGTAAACTCATATTTCAACAATGATACATTTCTAGGTCACTCCGGGACTTGGACTCGAGACCCTTAGCTCAGTAGGCAGACACGCTACCGACTGAGCTAAGGTGTCGGACTACAATTTGTTTTTAGTGCTAGCTCTAATTAATTTAGAGAAAACAGAAAACCATATCAGAAGTAGGTGAAAAGAGGCGTTAATCTCGTCTGATAAGGTTCTCCTTTCCCAAGTTCAGGGTTTGAATCCACGCTAGAGGAAATTATGAAGATTTCCCAAAATTCGAATCCCTCACTCTACGCAATAATGCGAAAAAAATTCCTCTAAATTCAACATTTCTCATCCCTTCTCCGATTAACGCCAATATGCGCGTAGTACGGACGGGTGGTGAGGCGTGGACTACTTCTAACACATGTGAAACAACGGTTTTAAAGGTGCATTTCAGTCCAGTGTATCTCAAAGTACTGTCGTCGGACCACTGGTGGTCCACGGATCACTATCAAGGGGTCCGCAGGATCCCACGAAATTTAGGAACAGTAGTGAACTAAACAAGGTTGACTACATATAATAGAAAAGTGTTAAATGCAACAGATTTAATATTAAATATCCAACCTATGCTCTGTTTCTTTCCTCAGTAGATATAAATCAAATCACATAGAAAAGGAAGTCTGTACTAGTCTTACTTCAACAAATCCGAACAATTATTTATGAAAAGTCATGAGGTTTAGAGTGTTAAATATAATCAAACTAAAATTACTTGGTTTTTTGTTGTTTTTTAGCATCGCGTATTACTATTCGTTCGGGTTATACGTTTATGTGCTAATTACGTTAATGGTTTTAAGTATTAGGAAGGTTGTGTTTAAAGGAAGTGTACTATCATTTGCGTAGAGAGAGAGTGGAAAATAATTTTGGGAAAAAACCACTCTAAGTACACCCAACCGAGATTCGAACCTCGATCTTCCAATCATCGGCAGTCTAGTCTACTGCGATAGTAGAGCGTTAGACCATGTGGCCCACATAAGTGGGTAGTGATTAATTGACAGCTAGGAAATTGAGTTTGTGTCTCTTCTAGAATGAAGTTAGTTTATTAGTCGTGCGCTGACATAATCAGTCGGTTCAGAAAATGCACGTTAAAAACCTAATATAAAAATAAATAAAACCTTTTATAACTTCCACTTTATGAAGAAATTTTCCCTAGTAAAATTTGTTATAGTTTTTAACCATCCCAATTACCCCATATTGTGTGTGTATTGGTGAATGTGTTTATGCGCGCGTGCGTGCGTGTATGTGTTGTACGTTATTTCTTATCTTTGTTTTCTGTCATCTACCGAGCTATTTTATCCAGGGCAACATTAACAGTTCATTTTCGTGACGGTAAAAAAAAAAGTCGATACACACAACAACCAATTGACCTCTTAAAATAACCAAAGCAAACTTCCCCTCCCCCTCCTCCTTTAGATTCCAGTCTTTCGTTATCCTTTACTGGAGAAAAGCTCGCGGGAGGCCAAAAGAAATATCTAGATAGGACTGGAAGTTTGCCAGCTCTACAGAGAAACAAAATATACGCCCAGAACAAAAGACGAACAGACGTGTCTAAAATCGACTCGACTTGAGGATAAAGAATACTACAAACAGAAAGTCTTGGAGTATTTTATTGGTTTTTGTTTGTTTTTTTAAATGGGAGGATGCGACCACATTGGAACAAGTTTTATTTTGAGTTCATCTCCCTTCAAGTCACTTTTTATATCATCCAAACAAATGCAGTCTACAATACGTTGAATATTCCGCCTGGTTCGTTTCATTCTATTTTGAACTTAACCGGTTTTTCTTTCACTACCAAGTTTAACACCAATGTAGTTCGAAGCCTTATTATCTCAGTCGGTATTGTTTCTCTTTACTACGTTAAGGGTCCTTAGTTCGATTCCCAACATGGCCAAAAAAATATGTATAATTGATGAAAAGTGGGTTTCTTTTTTACAGTGATAAGTCAGCCATTTATTGTCAATTGTATTGAGTCCTGGATAGCTCAGTAGTGGATTATTGGTACACTAAACCGAAGGTCCCGGGTTCGATTCCCATGTTCAGGTGTAATTTTTAAACTAATTGAAATGAATTGAAATGCGGTCCCCTTCATACGGACATTCCCATAATTAAAACGATAAGCAACATGTGTACGTCAGAGTTTGCTTCAGCAAATTTGTTCAGAACTACTTATAATAATAATAATATTTAGCACCACGTCTTACTACCCGTTCGGGTTATACGCTTTAAGTTCTAATTACTCTAATGGATTAGGAATTAGGAAGGTTGAATTAGAGGAAGTGAACCCGCATTTGCGTGGAGGGAGAGTGGAAAACCATTTAGGGAAAACCACCCCCTGTTCACCCGACCGAGATTCGAACCTCGATCTCCCCGTCCTGAGCAGTTGAGCTCAACACGACAAGCGCGTTAGCTAACTACGCCACCGAGGCGGGTTCAGAACTACTTAAATAATGAGCAATCCAGTGTAAATGTTTGGCATCCCTTATATAAAATGTGTAGTTTAAGGAGAATGTTTTTAAATATATTTCCATTGCAAACTTATAAAAAAATTAATTCATTTAACACAGTTCTCTTTTGGTCGAATTTGTAAACGCCATCCTCACAGATAGTGTAAATAAATATTGTACGACACAATTGCGCAAACTCTTTCATATTGTGCATTATGGCTTCGAAGATGATTTTCAAAAATAGGTTTTGAGTAAACCACTCTCAAGTACGTGTCCCTCATAAAAACAAACACATCATCTTGTAAATCATAATAATCACTTTTTATCAATAAATTCTAAACCTAATTGTTCAACTATATTTAACAAAATTCAAATATTACAAAATAAATTATTTGTAAACTACTCTAAAATTATTTGTTAGGCTAGTTGTAAAAATAAAAATGTGTTCTTATTTATCATGAAAAATAATTATTCCCAGATTCACATTTTTAATTCAATCTTTAAGGTCAATTCCCAAAAAATTCAAGATTTCTAAAATTTGTCACAAGTAAATCATCCTTGGATTAATTTTTTATTTTAAATATGTGAAATAGTCCCCCGATACCAATTTTGAAACAAATTGTTGGAACTATTTTTTTAAATTTCTTTTTTATAAAAATCCATTATTAATTAGAAAAATAAATATAATATTTATAAAATGAAATTTATACAACTATTTATAATACAAGCAACTTAACAGATACCCATATTGAACCAAATGGCTAGAACCATTTTTTTAGTAATACCATTTTTTTAAATTCATCATTTAACTAATGCCGAATTTTCCCTCCAAACCCAGTACACAGCTTTATTTGTCATGTGCATGTGAAACACTCCTCAGAGATACATTTTAATCAAAATCGTTATAGTAATTTTAAAAATAATTAGAATTTTCAAAAATCACTTAGCATTGAAAAATTCTTTATCGAATTTTTAACCTAAGCCAGGTATACAGAGTTATTTGTCATGTCAAATAATACCAAGATATCCATTTCGAAATAAATCATTAGGGACAGTTTTTTAAGCATTTCAAGTTTTTGAAAAATCAATATATAGTCAAATATCCATAAACGATGTTTACCCCCAAAACAAGTAAACATTATTATTTCTTATGTCAAACACTCTCTAGATACCCATTTGGAATTAAATCGTTATAGCCATCTGTAAAATATTTCAAGTTTAAAAAAAAATCAGTCATCAATAAGCTTCCCATAAATGAATTTTCACCAAAAAAAAATATACCTTGTTATTTTCCATACCACACAATCTCCAGATAGACATTTTTTAAAACAAAATTGTAAGAGCTATTTTTAAAATATTTATTTTAAAATATTTTCCAACGGGAAACTACTCTTCCACAAATTTTTACCCAAAAAAAAACTATACAGAGATATTTGTCATGTCAAACAAATCCTAGATTTGCATTCTAAACAAAATAGTTAAAGCCCTGCCCTATAACATCTAAATATCAAGTTTGAACCAAATCACTATACCGTTTTGGATCCATGGTCAGGAACAGACTAACAGACATACAGAATTGTAAACTCCACTTTCTTAGGTTCGTGTTCACATAAAACATAAAGATTTGTCATAATGTCCAGATCCATTTTTTCACGATCACAATATTTCCCTTAATATGAGAAAGTAAATAATCTAAATATATTTACATTATTATGTGCTTGACTTTTGAATATTTGAGCTAGTTTTATGAATCTATATTTTTATATTATATGACTACAGCTCAGGAGGTATTTTTAATTTTGTACTCTAGCCCTTCATTTAAGGGTAGTTTACTAATGAGTGAGTGATTTATTTATTTATATATAGGAAGTAGTTGCTCTCCCAAATAACAATGTATTTAAATGGGTACCTTAGAATTAGTTCTTATAGTAGATAAGAATATGTTTTTATATTTTTTAATATAAATAATTTGAGGGTAATTAACATATAATTTATTTGAAGAAAAAAAAAATTTTGAAGCGTATTTATTGTGACTAACAAGACAACATGCTTGTTCCTCTAGGAAAAGCATTCGTAAGGTTAGTTTACTAAAAATCTAATTTTGAAAATTTTGGTTTCAAAATATAATTTACTATAAGAGAAATTTTGTACGATTGTGTCATACAATTTATTTCTTAACACATTACCCGCTTCATTAATTTAAGTTAGCTATCTAGCCTCGTGCAGACATTTGAGTTAATTTTAGTTTGCGATCACTGGTTTTGAGGAAGTGCACCAGCATTATCGTGGAGAGTGAATGAGAAAATCACAGCAATGAATAAAATGTGAAAACACCCCTATTTATCCCGGCACCTCCCTCCTCTTTTCCCCGAATTCATCTCATAGTTTAACCGACAGAGATGCGAGTATTGATGTAAAAATAATATTTAAAAAAATTAATCACGTAATTAAGGCGTAATTTCAGAAAAATCAAGGATGGATATCATTTTAGCGTAGTAACTTCAACCACGCCTTTCTTATCCACCGTAAGATTAATTCAGGGGCATATTAAATTTATATTCGGATGTACCGTCTCGCACAGATTTTTTTTGTTCCTGGCCTAAGTTTATACTCGCAAGAAGTTTGGAGGAGGATATTAGCATATTCATTAGAAGGAAAATTGTGTGACAAAATAACACCTTAAGTCTTGTCCGAAGTTCACCTAAAACTAAACAACTTTGAAAATTTAAAAATAGCTCATTCAAGAAGTACAGTACATGTTCGCAGCCAGATAGTTTAATTTTTACATAGTTTTTAATGCTGATAATAATTATTGTAAAGCTTATTAATACAAAGTTTGGTTTAGTCAGTTCAATTATTTAAATATATTTTCATAGACAAAAAAACCTTTTATCAAAGTTGGCCACAGCAAATATGTCCAGAACCACTTAAATAATGAACAATCCAGTGTAAAAGTTTGGCACTCCTGTAAAATGTGCGATTTAGGAAGGGGAAAATAAATATATTTCCATTGCAAACCTATTAAAACCACACTATGGCACTAGGAGCTCGAAAGTTAATTGCCGAACTTATAAAATCACGCCACCTATCCCTATCTTGAACTAGTTCTATCCATTCCACCTCACTACACCCTAGTGTATATCTTTCAAGTCCATTCTAATACTATCCTCCCATTTGCGTCTATGTCTTCCCAATGTGTGTTACAGATATTTATAGTTTCTAAAATAAAATAGAATATAGGTCAAAATATGTTGTGTAGTAACAAATAATTGGGCAAATACTAGTCATATTTAATTGAACTGTTAAAATGACAACATATATATTTACTAAACGTTCAAAAAACAAAAACGTCTAATTTGTATCAGTAATGTTTTCTTAAATAAAAACAAATAGTCACACATTTTATATGTCTCCAGCCCTTGAACATAACAAAAGTTTTTTTATTTTTTCTAAAGAAAGAATTGCCCCCCTCACCTCTAAAAAAAATACGCCGGAAAATATACTACACGATGTCCTATTTCCATGTTAGAGTCGTAACATTCCAAGAGCGGTTTTAAACAGTTGGCAGCGCCGAGCTAAAAACGGCAACACTTGTAGTTTACCTTCGTACCACTCGGGGAAATTGCTTGTTGAAAACACTTTCAAAAAATTTCTTTATTGCACGTTGCATTGTCAAGTAAAATATTTTCGGCTTTTTCAAGAAAATAAATTGGCTTTCTGGTTTAGCATAATACTTTGCTGTTGGCAAATAGATTGTTTTGAGACGATTATGTTTGTAGAATCATCATCATCATCAAAATTTTCCACCCTGTTTCTTTAGTAAAATACTTCCATCTGCCTTTGTCCTTCTATTATTATTATTATTCTATTTGCTTCCATTCTTCTCCTCTCATTCGCGCACTTGCTGTTATTTCCTTATTCCTTCTCTTTCTTTGTCTACCTTGCGGTTTTTTACTACATATCTCACCTCCATCATTCTCCATAGGATTTTCACTTTCCATTTTCATTACGTGCTCATACCATCTCATCCTTGTTGCCTATACTATCTCATGAACTTAATGAATCCTTGAATTCTTACTCTTGCCTGGACCACTTCATTTCAATTTTATTTCTGCACTGACTCTTACACCCGTGAGGGTTAAACGCCTGTGTACTAATTACACTAATGTGAGGATTAGGTAGGATTAATTTTGAGTAAGTGCACCCACATTTGCTTGGAGGGAGAGTGTAAAACCACCTTCAGTGCACCCGACTGGGCTAGAACCCCGATCTCCACGTCTTTGGCAGTCTAGTTTATTGCGAGGGTAATGCCTTAGAGCATGCTGCCACCGAAGCGGGTCATTCCTAGACCCGTTTCTCCTGGTGACCGTTAACATGATCCTCAAAAATTTCATGCCTATGACCTTCACCTTTCTGACCTCTAATGTCCATGTTTCTGCAGAATATGCGACTATGGATGGGTAAGAAATACGCTTTATACAACATTTCCTTAACCTTGAAGTGCATTTTCTTTCCCAAAGAAACTCTCTTACACACCTGTAGAACCTCTCTCCCTTCTGATCGTAATAATTAACGAATTATATCGCAGTGGTTTATCTCAAGTCCTATAACTCGCGTCAGTGGACACACGTGGAATAAACGTGAAGATCGTTTAGTCTGGTTTTCCAATTACCTCGAACAGGGATGGCGAGAATTTTCCGAGCAGATGCCACTTGAGGACTGGCTGAATTTTAATCTAGTCTAGTGTGTCACTTAAGGACTTTATTTTGAACTAATCTAGTGTGCCAATTAAGAACTAGATTGATTTTGTACTATTCTAGTGTGCCATTTCAGTACCAGATGAATTTTGAACTAATCTAGTGTGCCACTTAAGGATCAGCTAAATTTCGAACTGGTCTAGTGTGTCACTCAAGGACTAGCTGAATTTTGAACTAGTCTAGTGTGCCAATCAAGGACTAGCTGAAGTTTGAATTAGTTTAGTGCGCCACCTTTTATTTGCGTTTATTAATTATTATTTAAACATAAAAAATTGTTGAATATTATGAAATGTTTTGAATTACTTATATCAAATTGTGAATATTTTAGTATTACTTAAGTTTTAAAGAAGGAAAATTCATCGCTTTGTTAAAGTGAGTATCTTAGACAATATTAATTTCAATAACTTAAACTATAAACATTTAGCACCTTCAGTGAAAGAAAGAAAAGAAATTAATATATTATGTTAAAATCAAAAACATATCTTAACTTTCCATATTAATTTGAAACAGCACACAAGATACGAGCCAAGTTGATTTATAGCCGTTGACTTCACAAAGTTCTTTAAGACATGACATTAAGTTGGCATGGCTGTCGAAATATTAGTGACTTCAAAAAATTAAATTAGTTTGGGAAAAGTTTTATTTTATGTTTCATTTTTTATATCGGCGTGCCACATGAATCGTGTTCGCACCCAGTGGCACGCGGGTCATAGTTTTTCCATCACTGACCTAGAAAGTCGGGGCTCAAATCCCCACTGGGCATATTAAAGCCTGTTTTCCTAAATGATTTCCCCCTCCTCTTCAAAGCAGACGCAGGCACCCCACGGCAAGCTTACCTGGCCTCGTTCCCCTATGGTGTAGCTTATAAGATAGTGTAATATGTCAAGGTAAGACTGTTATCTTTCATGTTATTTGAATCCTACCTTCATCAGTCCTAGATCATCAATGTAAATATAACCGAACAGGTAGTAGGTAGTGTGGAAAAGAAAATTTAGCCTTGGTGTAAAATGAATGAAAAATTGAAATGGATTAGAAATTAATTTAAAATAACGTAAAACCTATAGTGTTTCAATTGGTGTTAAACACAACATAAAACCAAAAATACACGTAAAAGGAACGCTTCCTCTGTATCCCTTTTGAAAACCTGGAAAGCTTTTATAAAGCAACTTTCATAAACGCTACGATGATAATTACAGCTCTAAACTAATTGCGTATATCGATTTATCCACACCGAAACTTGTGAAATGCAGTACAGTATCTAGACCTGCATTAGTTGAGTAATCATCACATGGAATGTATCACGTTTTAGTTTGGAACAATATTGGACACGATAATTTGTGTGGGGGGAGGGAGGTAGGAAATTAGCAGTTGGTAGTTGGTTAATATTTTGTTATTACCATCTACTGTGGGCGAGCGTTACATCAAAAAGGATTAAATGTTGACTTGTGTAAATTGGATGAACGTTTGAATATTGAACGGCAGTTAAAAGCCCTTTAAAGCGATTGAATATGTGTTAAGCTACATTTTAAAAATATTGGTAAGCTTTAGTGTCAATTGTTTCAAGCTGTCTTAATTACTCTGGAGCCTGCTTCGTTGGCCGTATGGTCTAAGGCGTCATTCTTTCAATAGACTATATTGACGATGAAAGAGAGATAAGGGTTCTAATACCGGTCGGGTGTACTGATGGTAGTTTTACTTAGTGGTTTTCCACTCTACGCCTGCACGCAAATTCAGGCATACGTCTTTTAAATTTAACCTTCCTAATCTCTAGCTCTCTAGCGTAATTAGAACATATGTGTACAACATGGGTAGGTAATAAAAATTAGGTGCAACATTTTTTTAAATCTGGGACAAACACAGCAACCAGTCTTCATAACGTTAATGTAACTTCCAAAGAAAAGAATAGAACCTAAATTCAGGATAATAGGGTTCAGGCTCCTGTCGGTAGTAAAACTTAGAACTATTTGTAAGTAGGACCCACACTGTTGGTACAGTGGGTTAAGGCGTTGGTCTCGCAGTATAGTGTATTATTTAGTTTTGAATATTAACCGGGATCACTCTTGTAGTTGTCTTTTACAAATTTTATTTATCTCAGAGGTTTCTTTAGACCATCTTTGGGTGCCTCTTCCTCTAATGTACCCTTCCAATCCTAAACCCTTAGATTAAATCGTTAAAGAGACCACTTACAAAATCTCATTGCGAACGTCCAGAAATCCCGCGTTATATAATAAATTGTTGTCTATCTCAAAATTTGATTCTAGGGAAACTGTATTTACACGACTATAGTAGACCTATGGTATTACCTAATTTCACATTCAAGGTTTCATAATTTTAAAAAAAGAAATGGAGAATTTATCTAATTTTTGACGACGTTTCCCGTGAAATGTCACAGTTCTGAGAACAAAGTTAGTAACTAAAAATATATAAGTGGCCTTCCTCAAACAAATAATATAAATTTATACCATATGCACAACAGAATAGTTTCTAAACTAATAATTGCGGGTTATTTTTAGTGGTTTTTTTTATAGATTCATAACTGCCATTCCCATAAGTAATATCGCAACTTGTAAGAATATTTATCTTCGAGTAGGCGGCACCCTTAAATCTTCATGTGAAGCATACATTTAAAAAAATCTAAAGTACTTGCTAAAACTAAAACTAGAAATAATAATGATACCCACTTCGATGGCTGCATGATTTAAGGCGTCAGTCACTCTCGCAATATACCAGACTGCCAATGACGGTGAGCTCGTATTTCGATCCCGGTCAGGTGTACTAAAGGGTTTTCCCTAAATGGTTTCCCACTCTCTCTCCTAGTAAATGCGGTTACACTTCCTTTAATTCAACCTCTATTATTCCTAACCCATTAGAGTAATTAGTACATAAACGAATAATCCGAACGTTTGGTAAGACGTGGTCCTGATAAAAAATAATAGAAAAATGTATGGTCCTTTGTATTAATAAAAACGCAAAGTGATTTCGAAGAATCTGATAAACTTAAATAAAAAATTGTTCCTGGACTTGATTTATTTTGAAAATAAAAACTTGTAGTTTTTTTATTTATGTAATATTCAGTTGACGTTATTTTCCATGATAGCGCACATGCAATCATACCGAATGGGCAGTAATATCAGGAACAACAAACAAACTCTTAGAATAATTCCAAGTGCAGATTTAAGAATATTAAATAAAACAAAACTGATATATTAGGTTTAGTTGATTTTATCAACAACATTAAATATTTGCAAGCTCGCTCAACATTAAACATAACTTTTATTATCCTATGGTATTTTCTTAAACAAATGCACTGTCTGCACTTGTCTTATCTTCATCAATTATGAAAATCATTTCATTTGATGTTTTCATAGTTTATAAAAATAAATGGTGCAACACTATCGCACAAACTTTCTCATATTGTGTGGTTCGAAGAAAACTTTCAAAAAGAGGTTTTGATTAAATACACAACATCTTGCTTATTATTATTATTATTATTAGCACCGCGTCTTACTACCCGTTCGGGTTATACGCACTTTACGCTAATGTGTAATGGTAGGGTGATTGTGAGATGAAATGGAGGACCTACAGTTTAACGTGGGAACCGAACCACGGTGGAGGCCTTGCATTCCCCACATTCACAAGATGTATTGTCAGAGGTGGAGGAAGGGTTTGGTAATCAGATAAATGTGTGCCGGGACCGAGGATTGAACTCCGGCTGCCAGCACAGAAGTCTGACACCTTACCCCTAGACCACCAGGTCACCTTCTTGCTAATTACAATAAACACTTTTTATAAATACATTTCAAACCAAACTGTTAAAATATTTTCAACAAATTTCAAATAAATATATGTATCAGTTTGAAAGGTTCTACCACCAACATATAATTATGAAAGACGCACATCATATGCACCTAATATTTACCTAACCTGACGGTCAAAACAAAATCAGCCTTCTCCGTTATTTCTCTATTTCCACCATAGACTTAAAAAATATCATCCATGAGGATAGAATGAAGAGGATTAAGTTGAGATAGCTGCAGTTAAAGTTAGACTGTAACGAGGATGTAAAACCCCAATGCGGAAAGTCCATACAAGTTGAAGCATGGAGGCAAGAGTTAAACATGTCAACCGGTGGCTTAGGCTTTACCGATCTCAGGATAGAGATCCCTGAGTCCTGGGAGGTGGAGGGTGTTAAAATAGTTGACAATGTCTTGTTTGCTGGAGTACAACTGGATCTATAACCTCAAAACTGTCCATTATTAATTTCTGGTCTTAACCCCATATCCCCTCCTCTGTGAACCATTGTCCCTGTGCTTATGCAAGACATCTACACAGATGGACGTTGACTAGCATAAGTAACAGGGGTTTCAAATTGTATTATTGTTTTTAGCACTGCAGCCTAAATGTATCTAAATCCCTATAATAAGACTAGGTACGAGGATGTTATAATTAAGAGGAAATGAAGCCGTATTTTCGTAGAAGAAGAATGGAAAGCCATTTAATAAATCCCTCAGGCCTAACCCCCTGTAATATTTTAAATCAGAAAGGGATTCTAATTCCAGCCTCAATAGAATTCCAAGGCGCGAATTCAGACACATTTATTATAAATGCTTTCTTTCCACATCGTTACCTCATTATTTTTAAAATTAGGATAGTTCGGAGTAGTACTGAGACGTGTTGAAACAGAAAAAAAATACTACAACTTGAAATATCGTAATATATAAAGTATTCTACTAAGTGTGTAAGGATCAAATAATATATTTAAAAAAATTATATTTGTATTGTATGTTCATACAAACTAAAAATAATTATTTATTTCTTAGTTTTAATATTATAATATTATTTATTTTAAATTGTATTTTCTTGAAGATATATTTAGTTATCATATAGTGTTTTCTGCTGCTCAACAACTTAGCTCAATCGACAGCGTGATTTTATACTAAACTAAGGGTCCGGAGTTTGATTCCCGGATTGGCGGAAAGATTTATCATTGGTGAAATGCGAGTTTCTCCTATCAAAATGATTAATTAACGGCTGGGTGTTGCGTTTGTTCTAGGAGGACGCACTATATCCTCATGGTACTCTTTCCTCGGAAATTTGAGCGACGTAAACAGATTCCAACAAAGGGATACTGTCATAAAACAAGCATACACATGCTTGTAAAACCATAATATGATAGTAATAACAATTATTTATGTGAACAGTGGACCTCACTCCAACCATGTTTTTATCGTTATTACAGACTTACTAGTAGTTATTTGAACAGTAGACCTCACTCCAACCATGTTTTTATCGTTACTACAAACTTAATAGTAGTTATTTGAACAGTTGACCTCACTCCGTCCATGTTTTTATCGTTACTACAAACTTAATAGTAGTTATTTGAAGAGTCTACCTTGCTCCATCCATGTTTTTATCGTTATTACAGACTTACTAGTAGTTATTTAAACAGTCGACCTCACTCCAACCATGTTTTTATCGTTACTACAAACTTAATAGTAGTTATTTGAACAGTTGACCTCACTCCGTCCATGTTTTTATCGTTACTACAAACTTAATAGTAGTTATTTGAAGAGTCTACCTTGCTCCATCCATGTTTTTATCGTTATTACAGACTTACTAGTAGTTGTGTGAACAGTAGACCTCTGCGTATAACCTGAACAGTTAGTAAGAAGCGGTGTTTGAAAAACAAAAACAGTACATCTCACTTCCTACACATTTTTAAAGTTTATCTTTGGATCCAGTTGAAATATCTCGCTAATTACTCAGAGGATTTAATTGGAATTTTTTTCCTTGGTGATCAAGTTAGACAACAAATAAATCAATACTAAATTCATATAGAATAGCCTATATTCATTCGGTCTACGACATTAATATCTCAATATATGTCCAAAAAAAAAATTAAAAAATCCTAAGTACACGATCAATTGTTTTAACTACATATTAAAATCACTTAGGATGATCTATTAAATGAACAGCCATTTTGGAGCTCGCCATATTAAAACAGATCACCATTTTGAAACAGATAATCATATTTAAACAGATAGCCAGACTGAAACAGTCAGATTGAAATATCTAGCAGGCTTGAAACCTATAGCTATATTGAATAATATTGAAAAACTATGTTGTTTAGTCACGGTTCAAAGAAGATCCCTGCAAAATTTAGTTAAAATTGGTCAACGCATTTGGCAATTATCACGGAGCAAGCAAACAGACAGAGTGGCCGCCATTTTTAAATGTATGACGTAAAACTGTGTACTGTACAAACGTTGTTCGGCCTAAGTTAAAGAATGTCCTTGCAAAATTGCATTAAAATTGGTCCTAGCATTCGAGAGTTACCGCGTAGTAACATAAAGAAATGCCAAATGCTTAAGTTAAAATAGAACTTCGCTTCGCTCGGTCAATAATATTTTTATCTAGGACAAAGATGACCTCTTGAGCAGCCTTAAGCCCTGTTCTTTGCACAAAGTGTATATGGAGGTGAGGAAGGAGTAAGAGGGTGTATAGTATCGTGTCGCAGTAGCTGACGATATTCGTGGCGCGAAGTAGCAGCCCGTAATTTCATTCTACGCACGGAGTAGGGTGTGTGTAATAAATCTACGACCCACCCCCTACCCCTACCTCTTAATCCCCCCTTCACCCACGACGAGCCCGATACGGGTTCCACCACTACTTTTTCACGCAGCGCGAGAGAAATTTTAACAAGGGAAAAAAGGGGGGTAAAGGGGTAGATGGGTGGGTTTTTTTTGGGTTGATGTGCGTGAGAGTGAGGGTAGGAATCAGATGTAAAATAAAAAGAAATTAAGAAGAAAGAAAGATTAGGTACTTCATTTAAATCAGTAACTTGTAGCTAGGGTGCGATGGCAGCAGCTATAGTCGGACCACCATAAAATAGCCTTATATGATGATTCACATGGTTTTTTAAATTAACTTTTTTTGTGTTCATGTATGGTCATACGTACAGTTATGTAATCTATAGTAATTATTTTTGAACTATGGGGTAGATTTATAGTTTTTCTATCAATATTGACCTATTGGAATATTATTTATTTATCTACTTCCAAATAGCCGTTGGTCCTTGGAATGATTTACGATTCAAAATATAAAATAAGTCTCATTAAGAAACACGGATAGTACTTTACTTTTGTAATATAGTTCTAACCAAACTTCACATCGTAGTGCAATTTTATATGTTCTACTTTTTAAAGTAAATGCTAGAATTGATACTACTGAAATAGTTTTACAAAAAATATATGAAAATTGAAGAATAATTATTTTAAAATAAAAAATATTAAACTGATACGCATTGAGCTGTTGTCAAAGTGAATAGTGTAGAAAACCACACTTCGCTGGATGTGATATCTGGTTCGAGAGTAATCTTGTATCCAATATCCTGGTTAATAGGCTGTTAGATAAGTTATTAAGAGGCCTCTAGAGGGGCATGGATGTCGAAACATAGCTTGTAATTGGGTAAGTTTATCAGCAATTAATTAGAAACACACCTGCTTAAGTGGACGCATGGTCTAAGGCGTCACTATCGTGTTAGACTAAACTGCCGATGACAGGGAGATCGGGGTTTTAATCTCGTTCGGGTGGACTGGGGTGGTTTTTCCTAAATTGTTTTCTACTCTCCCTCCACGCAAATGCGGCTCAACTTCCTCCATATTCAACCTTTCCAACAGCTGACCCATTAGTAGTACTTAAGCGTATAAACTCGACCGGTTAGTAATACGCGGTGCTAAGTATACTCAATAATTTATTCTTTGTCTATTAATCTATTATAATATATTTCTGTTAATTTTATTGGTCATTGAGGTCTGAATATTCAAAAAATATGTTTTTATTGTTTTAATTTTTTCATTACTAAGACTATATCAATTAATGAGTTTAATTATAAATTTTAATATGTTTATTTTACAAACAAAGATAGTTTTACCTAGCTTACTTATGTTTTATGTTATTGTGCATTATTAATCATTTTCAGTACTGTGATTAAAATTTGATTAGCCAAGGCAAAATTCAAATATATTTTAACTATTATTGACTAAGTTCTCTAAATAAGTTTTACTTTACATCTATTACTGTTTCCAGATTGTGACCTGGGTCCGTTTTTTTATTCACATAATATATTTCCCACTGCCAGCTTGCTAGGCCTGTCGTAGCTTCATATGGCTTATAATCTAACTTAAGACTAGAACAGGCACAACATCCAGTCTACGGCCGTTAATACATCACTGTGAAAGTTTAAACGCACATTTCACTAAAATAAATTTTCACGTCATTCCGGGAATTGAATCCGGGACCCTTAGCTCGGTAAATAGACACGCTACCGACTGAGCAAAGGTGTTGGATCTTTCTAATTAATGTCAATAGTAAATATTTTACATTTATTTTGTTATTGGAGTAATCTCCCTCTACATTCCTGGCAAATTTCGATTTACTGCCACACCTAAAACGTTCTTTTCTTTTTACGTACTCCCTCCCATTCTTCCCTATTTTCTCTATTTAAAAAATTCTGTCTTTTATGATTATTTGAAGTCGTCTTAATTTCTTCTTGTCGATTTTCAGTTTTCTACTAAACAGAAAAATGGTTGTTTCCACTAGAGTTTGAAATTTTAGTCCCTCCTCCCGAATTTAAACAACTTCTTCCTAGGAATTTTTAATTTTAAAACGAATATGGATACTTGTAAATTTCCTACCTCTCTGCCAAATTTAAATTTTCTACCACTAATAAAAGAATTTTTTTTGTTTCCCAAAAGTCCCATTTAGAAATTTAATATTTTCTGTTCTTAATATTAACTTGTAGTGGTATTTTAACAGCAAGCTAAATTTCAGTTTTATATCACACTGGGAAGTAGTTGTTTACTATATTAGGTTTTGAAACCTACATCTCCTTTTATCCAGTTCGCTCTTAGAAATTTCAAATTTTAATATTTATTTGCCTAACTGGACTTGTTTCTCTACTTGCCTGTAAAATTGTAATTACTGGTTACCTCATGTAAACGTTTTTTTTAGTATAGGTCCACCCACCTCGGTAACCACATGGTCTATGGCGCCACTCTCGCAGTAGACTAGACTGACGGCGACGAGGATATCGAGTTTCGAATCTCAGTTGGGTGTACTGAAGGAATTTTTTTCCGAAAATGGCTTTCCACTGTCCCTCCACGCAAATGTGGGTACACTTAAACTTAATAAAAATTTCCTCATCCCTAAAACTACTGGCGTAATTATTACATAAGCGTATAACCCGAACGGGTAGTAATACGCAGTGCTTAAATTATAGCCCTCCTTCCCACACAATTCCCAAAACCCCATTTTGTAATTTCCCAATTTTATATTTTTCTAGCTGTATGGGGCAATTCCGATACTTTCACGCCAAGCAATATTTTAAATTTCCAGACTCGAGAGTTGGGAAAATACGGTGATGAGTGAGTCCGTAGTCACAGATATTCCTGCCCCTCTCCACCCTCTTAAGTGAGGAAATTTGAAAAAACCATCAAAAGTGACTATCCCAATTTTATAAAGGAACATACTTTTTAAATTTCAAGGCGTTTGTCCATTGGTCCAAAAGAAACATATGTGAATTTTGAAATTTTTCAAACCATATTTTCAATCCCTAGAGGTTAAATTTCGCCCCAAGCCTCGACTTAGGACTCAAAAAGAACCTTCACCCAAATTTGTAATTTCCCAGGCCTATGAGCTGGTGAAATACGGTGCTGAGTAAGTCAGTGAATGGGTTTTGCCTTTTATATTATGTAAAGAGAGAGAAAAACTAGAACTTTGATGAAAAATATTGTATAAAGTCAAGAAAGTAACTTAAGATAAAGACATTTTCTTGTGATTTTCATTCAAAATATTAACTGATAAGTTGTTATTTGTCTTACAAATATATTTTTAGGTTAAATTTATAATATTTTTATGCATATCTAAAATTATTGCTGAAAAATAGATAAGGTAAATTAAAAAGTTAATAGTATTTACTGGAAAAAATTTATAAACTTTTAAAAAAATAACACATCCGTATCATATGAGTAAATTCAACACCGCTGCTCACTCTATCGTCAGAAATGCAAACCAATATAAATCCCGATCAGGACCGCAGGCTACGTAAGACACGATCGTTTGTGATCGTCCACTCCGCGGATCATCTTTGAATATTGATTTACCATCAAATACAGCTGCTAGCCAACCAGTTATTCCACCTGGGTAGTCACATCACTACGATAACGTTATTTAAACTTGATATTGATGTAACATGTATTTGAAAATAATAATACCACATATTTTATTTGTACAATATTACGGAAAAATAATGTTTGTATGTGGATTAATTGACTTGCATTAAGTCTGTAAAATTGATAAAGTAGAAAAAAGTTTTCCGTTTGAGATTACGTACCGGTACATGTTATTTTGTTGATTTTTTTTAGTTAATAAAAAAACTGTTCGTCAATAAATAAAAACCGTTTAAGATAAATAAAAATATCACATCAAATTTAAGGGGTAAAACCAATGTTAATTTTATATGTATTTTGAATCACATAGTCTCGAACATTTTAAATTAATCTTTGTAACATACATGCCAAATATTTAAAGTAAGTGTACTCACAGTATTTATTTTTCTCTGGAGCTACCCCCTTCATCATCAGGAGGAGAAGAAGTAGCACCGGGACCCAGAAGGGGGGCCCGGGCCCCCTCGAGAAGAGCGCCATGTCTGTTACACGCCGTTCATTCTTATCCCTACCCGTGCAAGCTTTCTAAAACCACCACTGTCCTCCCGGCTACCAACTCCATGCAGTCAGCAGTGGCTACAAGCCATGACGAAATCGTTCAGTTCAGTCTTGTAGGTTGGAAAGAACACGAGTTCTGGCAGCCATTCCAATAAGTTTTGAATTGAACGTATGATGAACAAACCCCTCTTAGCGTACAACAATGGTTACAACAATGCACTGTTATCTTCCGATGGTTCTTGAAACACTAGAAATCACAGATAAAGCTTCACAGAGATATTTTGAGATAGAAAGGCTCTTCTTTCATGTATTTTCAACGTCGGTGTTACCTCGTGAAAAAAACCTCTGCCTGTGTGCCTATCGATTAGGGGTAGCGAGTGAGGCGCTGGGTTGCTCTGCTAGACAGCGGGGCTGCGCGCCTGACACCAACGCCATCTTGTGACTGAAGCAAGTAACCGTCCCTCGTGAGCATGCGCATCAGAACTCATACATACTCCATAGTAGTACGCATTCAATCATCCGTTGTTGTTTTTTCTTTTTAAAAAAACGTTTCTTTATCTTTTTCATTCGTTCTCTTTCATTTCCCCTCTCGAATTACAATCACTGTGAAAATGAGAAAGTTTTTTTTATCGTAAAAGGGGAGGAAAAAATAATTATATCCATGTATTTCCTTTGTTTAATGTGAAGTAAAAAAAAAAAGTAAAAATTTGTCAGTCTCTTCAAATTACATCAGCAATTCAAAACACTTTGTAAAAGTAGCTCACAAAGGTTTTGATTCTACAAATTAGAATAAAACGATTTATTTATCTTGTCTTTAGTAATCTTCTCTCTAGATGTTCGCAGCGTGAAACATTGTTTCGCTGGCTAGTTACTTTAGTTTTAAATGTAATTTGTATTGGTACATGCATTTTATTTTTATTTTCAGAACTAAACTATCTTCTTTGTTTGTATTGTATTTGTAGAATAAACAGAATAAACCATAGTGATTCTAATAATATTCAAACAAATAAAAATAATAGTAACAATAATTCTACTCTATACTAATATGCATATTCACGCACGTGTAAATGCGCTTCGAACATGCACGTAATAAACCTTATCAAAATTAATAGTCATCAGATTTACTGGAGCTACCTTCCTGTATACATTCGCTGTCATCCCGACAGTGTTACAGTCCATTGTTCATAGGAAGGGTCTTCTGATAGTTAGAAAAGTTACTAGATCTACTTTCACTTATTCATTCGTTAAATCATGTGCCATATGTTATCAATACCTATAAAATAACATTAATAGTGTAAAAGATATCAGTTTAGGCTGGTAAAAAAATTAAGTTTGCATTTTCTAAAAGGCACTTCCAATAAAAAAAATTGACTGTAGCTAACTGCCAAAGCAATCAAATATGACCCAAGGTGCTGAGATTTGAATCCAAATCGGGTGCACTAATATTATATTTAGTTTAATTGTTTTTTATTTTGGCACTGCGTCTTACTACCCGTTAGGGTCATACACCTATGTATTAATTACACCACTGTGTTAGGGATTAAGAAGGTTTAATTTAGAGGAAGTGTACCTGCATCTACGTGGATGTAGAGTGGAAAATCATTAAGGAAGAACCACACTCTAACGGGATTGAACCCCAATCTCCCCGTCCTCAGCAGTCTAGTTTAACACAAGAGTATCGCGTTAGACCATGTGGAGGGTCTAGATTAATTGTTGACACAAGGTAATCTCAAAAGTTCCTTAGTATTTGTTACAGGCATAGGGATTGTCATTTTGAACCAACCTTTTTAATTCTGGGAGAGAATAATTCCTGGTCAAGAACCAAGATGTTCAAAGCAAATATTCAAAAAGTATTAGAAGTACTATGCATATAAAATTAAACAAAACGTATTTATTGAAACAATATATTATTTATTTTGGCTAAAAAATGTGTTTAGTTATAAAAACTGAAAAAATGCCTAACTAGCATTATCTTTCTCCCCGATAAAAAAAATCCTTAACATCGTGTCTTACTACCCGTTCTTGTTAGGCGCCTGTCTACTAATTACACTAATGTGTTAGGCATTAGAAAGATTGGATTTAGAGGAAATGTACCCATATTTGCATGAAGGGAAAGTGGAAAAACATTTAGGAAAAACCCCTCTCAGTACACCCGACCTAAATCGTACCACGATATCCCCGTTTTCCGAAGTCTTGTATATTGCGAGATTAGCGCCTTAGACCATGCGGCCACCGAAGCAGGTAACTTAATAATATTGATTGTATATAATGATTCTCGTATTATAAGAATGAACATAAAAGTGTATCACTGCCTCATAGTCGATACACCCTTATCCCATTTCCCCGCCCTTTCTAACCTAATTATTATTATTATTATTATTATTATTAGCACCGCGTCTTACTACCCGTTCGGGTTATACGCACTTACGCTAATGTGTAATGGTAGGGTGATTGTGAGATGAAATGGAGGACCTACAGTTTAACGTGGAATCCGAACCACGGTGGAGACCTGGCATTCCTCACATTCTAACCTAATTTCTGCGTATAGCCCGAACGGGTAGTAAGACGCGTTGCTAATAATAACTTAACCTAATCTCAAACTTTACAGTCGACCCATTTCTATCTCCCACGAATAATATGGACACCGGAAGAATACATGAATTCTAGAGGCTCGCAACGGGGTGGTCTATAACCGGAAATAAGAATCAGAAAGAAAAGGTAAACAGGAAGTGCTATGGACCCTTTTTCACTTCTTCCCTACCGGTAACATCAAATAAAATATACTCGTATGAAAGTGTGTTTTATATGAACTTTATAAAGTCTATTTCGAACACGATCTAAACTACTCAGAAAAACTCTGTATTATGGTGTCGACTAAACTCAATTGGTGTTCGTATGATCTACCTACGGCGTCAAGTACGCAATGAACTGTTGTTCTGTCGGTGACAGGGAGGGTCATGTTTCGAATCTCGGCCGGATGCATTTGGTATTCGTTTACTAAAGGTAATTTATCACTGTACCCTTCCAAATTTTTGTGTTTTAGCACGGCGTTTTACTATATGTACAAGCTATACGTGTATGCACTAATTACGCTAATGAGTTAGGTATGAAGAAAGTCGAATTTAGAGGAAGTGTACCCGCATTTGCATGGAGGGAGAGTGGAAAACTATTTGGGGGGAAACATACTGACATTGAAGTAGGTCCTTTCAATCCTATCTTCACGCTAATATTTGGGTGCATTTCTTATAAAACCACCTTTCTCAAATATATATATAACTTAGATTAAACATGATATTTAAAAAAACTATGGCAGCTGGTGGAACGCATATTTATAATATTAATGTTGTACACACACGAAGTACAGCATTTACACAACCTTTGCGAATTATGCATACAAACCTGTTTCAATACAAGGTCGTTTATGATTGCGGTATTTAGTCTGCAGATTCTAATAACATACATTATATCAGCTCACGACTTGCACGCTAACCTAGCATAGTACGGGAACGCCTAGCCCCGGTACATTTATTATTATTATTATTATTATTGGCACCGCGTCTTACTACCCGTTCGGGTTATACGCACTTACGCTAATGTGTAACGGTAGGGTGATTGTGAGATGAAATGGAGGACCTACAGTCTAACTTGGGATCCAAACCACGGTGGAGGCCTGGCATTCCACACATTCACAAGTTTTCTGTACATTTATTAACCAGATAATAGGGACAAGCCCGTATAAAAATATTAATAATAACCTTCACCAGCCCCATTCAGAATCGAACCAGGTTCAACTAAACCTGTGACGGATAACACTAGCCCTTTGGTCACGGGAGCGAAATCACAGTTTTTATGTCAAGTTGAGGTGAAAATACCTGTATCGGTGGGCACGCAGACTAAGCCTCAAGCTCGTCTATCTAGTCTGGTTGCCATTGTCGGTGACGTCGGGGTTCTAATACCGGCCGGGTGTACTGAAGTTTCTTCTTTCTTAAATTACTTCAAACTATACCTACACGTAGATGTGGGTATATTTCCTCTAAACTGAACATATCTTATCCCTACTCCAATAGTGTAATTAAATAAGTATAAGCCAGCAGGGGCAGTAAGGCGCAAAACAGAGAAATTTTCACAAAAGGTTCACAAGGGCCACGTCGTTTCCTGAAGGCTCAAAAAAACTTTTATTAAAAAGTACAGATGATCGTGATGATTTATAACACATCTTTGAGAACTTGGTTCAATTCCAGGAAACACCTAAACGTAATTAGAGTAGGTCCGTTCTGTTATCCAGTTACGTATACCAATTCCTAACAATCGGCTTAAATGTCCACTGAGAGGTGTGTTGTCCTAGGTTAGTCATATTTTTGTTGTTATTTTAGCACCGAGTCTTACTACCAGTTCGGGAAATACTCCTATGTACTAATTACACTAATAACTTAGTAGATTAGGGGGGTTTTAATTGAGAGGAACTGCACCCGTATTTGCGTGGAAGGAGAGTGAGCAACCAACCTCAGTGCACCTTACCTGGATAGAATCCCGATCTCCCCGTCTTCGGCAGTCTAGCCTAACACGAACACGAGAGTAGCGCGTTAGAAGCACCGAAACGGGTTTAGGTTAGTCATAAATTGTGCCAATACTACCATGGGCTTATAACGTTTAAGTTGAAAACTATATAAAAAGAAACTAAATCAACACAAAACGTTAGGAGTAAGGATAAAATCGTCAGTCTTGTCTTATCTGATTTTCCAGCTAGGGGACGGTTGGATTTCGAAATACATCCATACGTACCGAGATGATTTGGTACCTAAATGGTTTGCAAATCATTCTTCCTCCTCGCAAATACGGGCACACTTCCTTTAATCTATATACCTCTCTAATTTCTATCCTGTGGGTATCCTGTAAGGATATTAAAGATGCATTGCACACGAAAATTAAAAAACAAATTTATTTACGTATAGTTCGTTGTTCCCAGCCTCTCAACCCGCCACCAAGGTCGGAAGAAAAGTGTAGTGCCATCTATTAGTGGCATTGAACAGTATCTCCTGTGTTAGTGGGATTAGTTGTGGATGGATTATTATTAATACGATGGATCCAGATATGTTTGAAAGCGAACAGATAGCAGCACACGTTTATGATGGATTAATGCATGATTCTCTTCGGCAGTAAAGCTCTGGCTGGTTGGTGTCTGTGTATTTTTATAAAATTATGTTAGTCAGCTCTGAAGGTTCACTATAAATAGTCCTAATAGTGAAAAAATATATATTCCATTCTCATATTTTATAGTTTGTCGGCGGGATAAGCTTGGTATTCATATCCCAGCTGGATAAACAAAGAATAATTTTGTATTATTGATTTATCTTTTATTTTAAAAAAATGCTGCTTCATATCTTATAAATGTTCATTTCCTCATCTACTATTCTATTATTTGAAGATTTCCTGGACCGTTAGTAAGTCACGAAGCACAACAATAGTTTATTGTATGTGGAAATGTGCCTGCATTAGCGATAAAGATAGCGACACTCAGTTCACCCCAACAGAAAATTAAATACTTACCTTCCCCTCAACAGCAACTAACCGCAAACTAGTTAACTCCTAAGACCACTCGCTCATCAATGTGGTCAATAAGTTCATGTTGATGGATTCAGCCTTGAAATCGTGCAAGCAACTTCAGTGGCCGAATAGTTTACGTCACTCTAGTGTTAGACTGGCCTGCTGATGATGGGGAGATCGGAGTTCAAATACTGGTTGGGTCCTCTGAGGCTGGTTTTTCCTAAATTATTTCCCAATATTCTTCCACGCGAATGAGGGTAGATTACTTCTAAAATGCTCCCTTCCTCATTCCTACTCTATGAGAGAAATTATCATATATGAGTACCGGAACAGGTAGTAAGATGCGCTGGAAAAAAAAGGACGTTCTGATGAAACCTATGGTCGACTCATTCTCGCCAACCCGTGGGTCTCGAGAAGCGGGCCATATTCACCTTGAAATGTGATTCCAACAATTGAGGTCTGGAGCAAAAGGGTGGCTATGTCATCTTAGATGTTCTTTTCACCTTAAAAATCCCTTTACGTGGCTTAGTAGTAAAGAGTTTTTTTTATTGTGTCAATCATTTGGTATATCTACATTTAATTGCACTAATGAGTTAGGGATGAGGAAGTTGAAATTTAGAGGGTATGTGTCCGCATTTGCGTGAAAGAATGATAAATATTGAGGTATAAAGGCCGATACACACAGAATGTTAAGCTAAGCTATAATGTGCTATGCTGTGCTGTGCTAAGACTTTTATCTGTTTGGTTTCACACTCATTGCTAAGCTAAGCTAAGCTATGCTGTGCTATGCTGTGCTGTGCTAAGACTTTTATCTGTTTGGTTTCACACTCATTGCTAAGCTATGCTGTGCTATGCTGTGCTGTGCTAAGACTTTGTCAGTTTGGTTTTAATGTCCGCTGGGGAGAACACCGGAAATAGGGAAGGGGGTGTTGAAAATTATAGAGGGAAAACATTATTTTTAGGCAAGTCCATTCTAGGACTATAAATAAGAGATAAATATTAGTAGTTTGACTGTGTTGTATCAAAAGTTATGTCTTAGATTATGTTTATATGTTGTGCAATGATATCTATATATTAAGAAAGTTCTCGTTAAATACTGCAATGAAAAAATAATGACATGCCACACGTGCGTCAGGACATCTGTGTGTGTCATTGGGCTGTAATCGGGTTCAAAATATGACCGGGGATGGTTTTATATAAATAATTTCCTGTTCTCCTTCCACAAAAATGCGGTTACGCTTCCTATAAACTCTGCTTTCCTCATCCCTATCTTATCCTCGTGATTAAAATGAGTACCACCCGGATGGGTAGTAAGACGTGTCGGGGGTTTGGTGGAGAAAAAGTAAAGGGTTTTTCGGTTGTTTTTATTTATTTATTTATTTATTTTTTATCTGAGACTTTGCCTGAGTATGTTGGACTGGTCGTATTACCCATACAAAGTGTCACGTGTTTTAGTTAATTAACTACCCCCTTTTGAAATATGTTCTTTGGGTGGACCTGAAGGAAGGAAGGATGTGGCAGAGGGGAGAAGAGCAGAGGAGTTGAGTCTATTCGAGCCGAACTTCAGCCAGACATCGTTGCAGGTTGCCCGCCACTACCCCGTCTTCTACCCCCACCAGAGAGATTTAGAGAGGTCAGCCACAGGTCGAGGGGAACTAGGTTCGATACCGGCTGCAGGTACCTAAAATAATTTACTGTTATCTTATTACCAGGATTGTATAATTCCTCGTACTTTAGAGGGAAAAGTGTTTTGTCCTAGTTTTTTCAGTTGAGTTTTTTGAAGACTTTCTGTACTTGTACACAAACTACAAATTAACTTAATCTAGAATAGTAAACATATTAATACACACCAACCTTAGGACTAGTAGTCGGATTGAGCACGCCTTAAATGCGGTGCTACACTAAATACTAAAATCTAATGTAATAGACTAGTTGCGCGTGTGAAACTATCCCATTTCATTCTTGTCTAAGTAGGCGTCTTGTATTTGGTAAAGAGCCGCACTTGAGGCGTGCTCTAAGTCTGACTATGAAACAGACCCATAGTTCCTTGCTACCTAATAATAGTATAACCCACATTGATGGCCGCATAGTCTAAGACGTCCCTCTCGCAATACACTGGATTGATGGCGATGGGAATGTTGAGGTTTGAATTCCGGTCTGGTTTAGTCCTACTGAGGTTGTTTTTCCCTAAATGGTTTCCCACTCTACCTCCACTCAAATTTGGATACATTTCTTACAAAATTCTTCCTTTTTAATCCCTATCCCATTAGCGCAATTAAAGTATGAGTATAGCCCAAACGGTTAATAAGACACGGTGAATAGATAATAACACACCCGGAATTGAATCAGTGTCTCATCCGACACTTTAGCTCAGTCGGTTCGATCCCTGGCATGGCTGAAAAATTTGGCATTGATAAAATGTGGTAACGAAATGTTGCAGCCGTTCTTATGTTAGTTTATAAGTCATGGGTTTATGTAAACAATCGGTTCAGAAAGTGCACTTTAAATACCTCAATATAAATCAACTAAAAAACTAGCGTCTCCTATACTTGTGGTTAAAACCTCTTACCACTGATCTACGTCGATGGTATGTGATACCTATTTATTTATATGTATTTACACAAATAATTATTCAGTCTTCCATAGTCTTGTCGTAGATTATTACCAGGTTAAGAAGAGCTTGTTAAAACTGTACCTACCTATATTCTCACCGACCTGGTCCCCATTTTATTAAACATGCGCAGGTTCTGCATGATATACCTCCCAGGGGAATGTATATCCGTTAATACCTGTCCAATGATTGTTCTTCTAGTGTATGATAATACAAGGTGGCCCACGGAAAAGTAGCCCGCCTCCTATATCCAGTAGGCGCCTCACTCTGAATTGGAGGAGGTCAACCCCCTTCCACCCCGTCTGGCGACGTCGTGTCATTCTTCATGTGGAAGGGGATTGACCTCCTCCAATTCAGAGTGAGGCACCTGCTGGATATAGGAGGTGGGCTACTTTTCCGTGGGCCACTCTTTATATCAAAGGCACAGTTTCAACTAACCCTGCTTACCCTGACAACACTCTACGCCACGACTCCACAGTATTTCTTCATTCCGTAACGACTCATTTCTGGTTACCCTCGAGTGCACACGTTCAAAACAGATCTCACACAATCGGCTCTTCAAGTTAGCTTCGAGTCAAATTTAATTTGACTTTCCACCGCGGTGTAGCTATGCAGCGTATAAGATCGTGCCATAGTGTAATATGTCAAGGTAAGGCTGCTTACTTTCATTGTAAACAATGTGTGCGGCTATCGAACTTAAGCGTTATGCAAATCGCAAGTTTTTAAAAGTAAGGCTGTGGTCATAACAAAACCTTGGTGTGTTAGAAATTATTTTTCAAATTGTTTAGCGTGACTAAAGGCAGGGGTTTAAATAATTTATTATCAACGATTATTTTTTACGCGTGTATTAAGTAGACCTAGTTATTTTCTTAAACCCTTTACCGTGTTAAATGTATAAATGATTCTTGGTTTGTGTTTAAAACTCTTAGGAAATTGTTTAAAAATCTTTAATATAAAGATTTTGGAAAAATATGTTATTTAAAGATAAGCCGATTACAATTTAAACATCAGAATGGTGGGTATTGTTTAGTTTTTATTGTCCCTTGATTTTTATATTGTTTGAACAATAGGCCCTACGTTGTTGTTTTTTTTAAAAAAGGGGCAAAATTTCGGGAGCTGATAAGGGAAGGCGGGATATAATCCCCTTAGTCGCTTCTCTTCCCCATCTCTGGCCTTGACTATACGCTATCTTCCCGTTTTAAATTTGGCGCGCAATCTACAATCAGTCGTCAGCGAGACAGGTATTGATAAGGTATATGTAGCGATTAATTAGTTCATATCATGCGCGTGTCTGCATGGCCCATCGAATAAAAGCGTCCAACATACTATTAACCATTTCTATTCGAGACCACAGCAGACACTGGGTTTTGGGGGCAGCCCCATCCCAAGTAAAATATTTTTATTTTGTTTATTTTATTTTTCAACGTTTCTTTGTTCATTATATCTTGATATTTTTGTATCGATCTGTTGAACTTTGGAATAGGATGCTTTTTTTTATTCACAGATAATTGTGAAGTATTCATTCTCACATGTGATTATCTGAAGTTTAAGAGAGTGTAAGTCCCACTCCTGTGGCCGCATGGTCTAAAGCGCTACTCTTGTGTTAGACTAGATTTCCAATGATGGAGAGATTGATGTTCGAATCTCTGTCGGGTTTATTTAGGGTGGTTCTTCCAAAATGGTTTTGCACTCACCCTCTATGCAACTGTGGGTACACTTCTTATAGATATAACCTCCCTAATTTCTAAAAGCCACTTGCGTGATTACTACATACTCGTATAAAACGTGGTGCTAAAAAAAATACAGTAAGTGGGTTCAAAATTATTTATTTTACTACCTTACTGGCTTACATGCATTGTTAATCAGGGCTGGTGACGTCAGAGTTTGGGTGGGTAAAAATGTACCGAATACTACTCCGGCCTCTAAATAAAAAAATACAATATATGGTAACTATTTAATTTTTGCTTTATACTTTTTATATTCTTTAGGAGAAATTTTTATCCGACACATTAGCTCAATCGTTAGATTGTCTGTCTAATTATCCAAGGGACCCAGGTTCGATTCCCGGCGTGGCCGAAAAATGTATCAATGGCGAAATCTAACTTTATCCTTTCACAGTGATGAACTAACGGCCGTGGACTGGATGCTGTGCCTTTCCTAGTCTCTAGTAGTTAGATTATAAGGCATATGAAGCTACGACAGGCCTGGCAAGCCGGCAGTGGGAAAAACTGACCAAGCCCACAGAATGGAAACAGTAATGGATGTAAAAGGATCCATAATTGTAGTTTTGATCGACAAACATATTAAAATTTACATTCACAGTTCCAAAGAAGCTTCCCGTTAAGTAATCTGTATTGGAGAATTTTACTGAAGTAAATTTGTTATTAATAATTAATATACTTTAGCTTTTACTGAAGGATTCAGGGTCATAGAGTAGAATAGATGCTGAAATTGGACGATAGAAAATAGAAACGGAGTCGGAGAGCAGAAAAACAGAGGAGTCGAAGTAGAAGGCTTGGCCTACTGACTCCAGAGCCCTGTTGTTAAGTATTATATTCTACTTACAACCGAAGGTCCAGGTGTCGATATCGTATTTTAACAGTAAGATTGAACTTTTATTATAAGAATTTGTATTCAATTACTGAAGTTAATAGCACTGTAATTACTTTAGTTTCATATAAAATGTCATCTTTATATATATATATATATATATATATATATATAATTTTGTTTTCCAACTATGAATGCTATCCGCACCGGTGAGACACGAACTAATCTGTCAATCTTGTCTGGTATGATTTTCCAGTGACAGAGAGCCCGTGTGTTCAAATCCCAGATAGGTGAACTGAGATTATATTCCAACTTGAGATATTCATATTGGTTTTCCAATTCACTCTTTTCCCCCACATCACGTTGGGGTTTCTTTTGAGTTGACCCCTTCCCATTAACGATTACATAAGAAGTAAAATAAAGAAGGTGTGAAAATCCATTTATATGAAGGTAGCTGTCAAGTTTATGAACTCACAAACACCCGCTTCGATGGCCACGTGGTCTTACGCGCTAATGTCATGTTGGACTAGACTGTCAAAGAGGGGAAGATTGGGGTTTGATCCTGGTCAAATGCACTGAGGGTGGTTTTTCCTAATTGGTTTTCCACTCTCCCTCCATAAAAAAAATCGGGTGGATTTACTCCAAAGTAAGCCTTCCTAATCCATAACCCATTAGTGTAATTAGTGCTTAGGTGTATAACCTAAACAGGTAGTAAGATGGAGTGATAAAAACACACACAAACTCACAAGTTTGATAAGTATATAAACAGAAAATTATTTTAAAATTTGAATATAATCTTTATAACTATATGTACAGTACATTGGTTGTATAAATTTTCCGTAGAAATTTAAAAAATGTCCATACAAACATTGTGTGGCTAGTTTTGATTTTGGACAGCAATAAAAAAAAACTCCATGGAGTCAGTCTACGACCGACCCCGACCAATCGAGCTTCCACCATGTGTGGGTGAAGATAGTTCCAACTCCTGCGGATATAAGGTGTCATATGATCAGCATAGTGAACCCTCCAGCCGCTAATCTCAGCTTTCCAGGCGGAGCCTCTATATTTCCATTCAAGTAGCGCTCTTCATTTGTCCCCGCGAGGCCGAGTCTGACCCTGTCCCCCAGACCCACAGCTTCGCAGAAAAATCTGGAGGCATCGGGTATAAAACACGAGACTTCTGGATTTGTAGCCAGGATATCTTAACACTAGACCACACAGGTGGTTGGTTTCTGGACAATAATATTAATATATTTTTTATCTTCATAAACATTTAAAAACACTGTTAATCTAGTATTGTATTAAAATATAAATACGCGTCTGTAAGTTTGATTTTTTTAAATAATCTGTTTTTTATTTGTCTTAAATTTGGATAGTTTAAATTTATATTAATTTTTGTTTCAATTTTATGGTTTTACCACTAACAAAGATATGCTAAATTTAATTTTAGATTAATAATAGTACATATTTATAAGTGTAGCTTCTTGTTTCTATGTTACTTTTTGGGAATAAAATATAACACTTTCGGTCTATATATTGTGAGCAATAAATAACAATTAAGTAGGCACACACATAGACGAGGAACAATTCGTCCGGCCTAAGAGGTATCAGCAGTCTTACTTTGACCAATTACAGTATGGCACTATATTATAAGCTGCACCATAATGTAATCTGCCAAGGTAAGCCTGCCCCTTTTCAGGGTAAACAGAATGTGTACAAAGCTAGAACTATATGTTCAATCTTTAGATATACTTCTTTTAAAGAAATTTGTTTGAAACTGTTGTTTAAAGTTGAGCAATTTTTATAATATATTTTAAAATTATATTTTCCAGTATCAACTATCTACTTTTTAAACTTTGTTTACTTAGTGTAAGCAAGTAACATTTAGAAGTGTAGTTAAAATAATAGTTAAACTTATCTAGTTTATAAACATCACAAAAATAGTATTCATCCCACAAATTGAGATAGCTCTGATTGAGGTATAGGGATTTTAAAATAATAAAATAGACATTTATAAATAATACTAGCATTCAAACTTTCATAGAAAGCCTTCCTTATCAGATAGCTAAAAAAACTGACTAGATCTATTTTCATCTCATGTGACTTACAGCTGTCATTTTTTATTTCTTTATAAACTAGTGGATCTTTGCAAATATGGCTGCAGATTATCTCACTAAAAAGTATGGAATAACTTTTAATTGGAAAATGTTATGTAGAATGAGACCTTATTCAACTTACTAGTTAGCGTATAACCCGAATGGTAAGTAAAGCGCGGTGCTAAATAAATAAATACATAAATAAATAAACCTTCTAGTTAAAGGTTTAGTAGTCAAAGATTATCAATTATTAATGATCTGACACCCACCTCGGTGGCGTAGTTAGCTAACGCGCTAGTCGTGTTGAGCTCGACTGCTGAGGACGGGGAGATCGCGATTCGAATCTCGGTCGGGTGAACTGGGGGTGGTTTTTCCAAAATGGTTTACCACTCTCCCTCCACGCAAATGCGGGTTCACTTCCTCTATTTTAACCTTCCTAGTTCCTAATCCATTAGCGTAATTAGTAATTAAAGCGTTTAACCCGAACGGGTAGTAAGACGCGGTGCTAAATAATAATAATCTGACAGCGTGGTGTAACGGTCACTGTACCCGAATACAATTAAAAGAGTTCCAGGTTCGATTCCCTGCTAGAACCTTGGGTATTTTTCTCTCTAGGGGGATTATTCCAATGGTCACCAGGGGTTGGTAAATTAGGTTGAAGACTCTCATTGGGTCACACCTCCATATCCCCTATCATCACATCATCTCATTGAGGAGACGCGTATACAACCTCCACAGGTGGACTCTGGGCAATTCTCTGTGCCACCATTGTGGCGAATAGTCTACATACATATATATGACAGAGCTTACATATCATGTCTCTCCCGGTTTGTAATGACACACGCTAAAAAATATAAAGAATATCCTTAGTTTGTTTTTAAGTAAAACTTTTATTTGTCCCCTTCACACTGCGATGGGAATTTTAAAACAACTCATCTCCCAGCGTTTAATATATTTTTTCCACCATAGCTTCTAAGTAAGAGTTGAGTTATTATTTTTAACAAAAGATACATTTTTATTTACCGATATACATTCGTACACATATAAGTGTTTTTATGGTGATGTAAAAAATATATATTATTTGAAAGGAAAATCGGGTTTTCGTTGGAAGCTACTATTTTTTCTGTCAAACTTTAAAATGAGTGGTCGTTTCTCAATCGGTTCGACCGCTTTTTAGTATTTTCAACCATCGTAAATGAGCTTATCAAGTTATTGATATTTATTATCAATACATATAAAATAGAAGTCATAATAAAGTAAAATATTAACAATGTTGTCCGGAAAAACTAATTTTGTATTTTTTAAAAGGCCTTTCTTATGAAACTTAGATTTTACCTTTGAAGTCGAAGAGTGCCCCAAATTTGATTTAAATATGTTCATTCAGACTTCTGTGCTGGCAGCCGAGGTTCAATCCTCGGTCTCGGCACAGATTTATCTGATTACCAAACCCTTCCTTCACCTCTGACAAGACATCTTGTGAATGTGGTATTACACATTAGCGTAAGTGCGTATTACCCAAACGGGTAGTAAGACGCGGTGCTAATAATAATAATAATAATAATAATAATAATAAATATGTTCATTGATTCAAATATTATGGCGCACACATAGACAGAGGAGGAGGCTTGGGAGAGGGGATGGCGTAATCGAGAAGGTTAGTGAGATGATCATCTATCTTAGAGTGGGTCTGGTTCGAATCCCGGATGGAGTCAAGTACAGTTTTTCAGAATTACACGGGATTTTAAGATGATTATATAATCAACTGTCCGTATTCATGAGGTCAACAAAAGGTTTAAGCATACTGATTATTCAAGTTAACGAATTACAAACTAACTTAATCTAATAAAGCACGTCTACACTATCCTCTCAGACATATCGCTTTTCTGAATGAAACTCGGTATGAATCCGTATTAAATAATAAATATGTTAATCAGTACCACCCAGAATCAAACCAGGATCCCTCAAACTTGTGGTTGATCACTCTGATACTCATTCACGGTGAGGACCAGTTTGTAATCAAAACATCTATTTAAAAAAATAATGAAATATTTTACTCGATAACTCTTGACTTACTGTAAACGTTCTACTGTAAAATAAAAATGTAATTACTATATTAATTATATTTTCATAACTTTCTACATAAAATGTAATATAAAAAAAAAGAAATTAAATATTTAGCTAACGCAGGCGTACCACTCATAAAATGCATGTGATAGTTTTTAAAAAGGTCAATATCATATGATTAATATAATACTTATACCACAAAATTATTTTCAAAAGAACGTTCTCTCTTTAAGGACATACTATTTATTATATTCTATTACATTTATACCCATTTCGATGGCCGCATAGTGTAAGGCGCCACTCTTGCAATAGAATAGACTGGTGAAGATGGGCAGATCGGGGTTTGATCCCGCTTGGGTGTACTTGGGATAATTTTTTTCTAAATGGTTTTCTACTTTCCCTCAACGCAAATTTGGATACACTACTTCTAAATTCAACCTTCTTAATACCTAGAATATATGGTCAAAACGGGTAGTAGGACGCGGTGCTAAAAATATATAATAATTAAGTTACTTTCATATAACTGAATATTCCACCACCCTATCTCAGTTAGTCTGCGCATTAATTAAAGGATCCCGGGTTCGATTCCCAAAACACTCAAACTAATTTGTTTTGTATGGAGCAATTTGAAATATATAATTGATTCTCATGATCTTTAGTGGACAGAGAAGCTCCTCTTTTCCCAATGTTTCTGTAACAGTGTATATTATTGCAGTTGTGTTAGTTGGTGGAGTGTTTCTGCAACAATGTATATTATTTCGTTTCGCAAATTTTATTAGTTTTGATCAATGTATCTATTTTAAGGTAAAAGAGAGAGTGAATCTATGCAGTGCAGCGTATCAATTATTTTAAATGTAAGCTTATACGTCGAAAATATTCCAAAAAATTTCGAAAGTAAAGAATATTTTAAGGGGAAGCCGCTATTTCAGTAAACGACCATTAATTCCGGTAGCAATTTCTTGAGTTGTACCAAATAGATATTAACAATATTGTTGTTAATGAAATTATTTGCCTCCGTGGTCTAGTGGTCAGAGTTCCTGGCGGCTCGAGATCCAGAGGTCCCGGATTTGATCCCCGGCACTTCCAGAATTTTTCTGTTAAACAGTGTGTCTGAAACAGGGTCAAACTCAGCCTCGTTAGGACAAATGAGGAGCTACATGAGTAAAAAAATAGCAGCTCCTGTCTATAAAACTGAATTTGGTGAACGGAGGGTTGGCTGTGATGACCATATGACACCCTCTATCGGCAAGTGTTGGCACTATCATTGTTAATGGAGGCGGCCGCTCGGTTAGTATAGCTCGCTTGCGGGCTCATGCCGTAGACTTTTTTTTTCAAGAAGTGTCGTATCAAAGTTTATAAATTTTAAATAGTGAAGCCGCAATCAATATATAACTTACTTTAGTCGATCAATGTATTGTTTCCTGTTGACATAAAAATAAAATTGGATCACAACACTAATGAACTTAAAGCTAGGCTTTACTACAAACCATGTGATTTGGACAAGCAATAAAGTTGATTAGTCGTGTAGTCATATTTTAACATTCTGTAAGCGTATAAACTGGACGGGTAGTAAGATACTGTGCTAAAAAATAACTCTAGTAAACTATAGCGTTGTAGTAAACAATCCTAGAATGATTTTTAGCGAGGTTTTATTTTGGAAGACCTATGATCTAAGATACATCGATTTGTTTGAAGGAATTAAGCTGAATTTTGAAAATAGGAAAGAAAGAAAGTTCGAACAAAGATTAGATATAAGAAGATTGCGTGTGTTTCAATCAATAAATCATAAAATTGTAAGATAAAAATAGAATATAATTTTTATCAGCAATACAATAGACAGTGCAAATAACTTTACCATTACCTTAGATCGTGGTCTCAATAAATATGACATTAAGTCAGTTAGCTCGAAACCTTCAATCGTACAAGTCATTTGCAGTTTTATTTCACATCTGTGTGTGTTCACTTACTTTGTTTTATATGTTATCTACTGTTTTTTATAGTGCGATTATATCGAGCGATTGTTTACGAGTGTTGCTTAGCAACCGACAGCGTCGAAGAGGAAACCTTACAATCGCTCTTCCGACACTTGGATTTTTTTTTTAACGTGGTGTCTTTTTCCCTTCCATCCATCCGTTTTTTTTTTGTCAACTTTAGCACTACGGATCGAGGCTTCAAAATGTAGACAGATTTCTTGTTGGTCATAGAAATAATATGTGATCAAAGCTTATACTCTTGCGTCATTTTGATGGTAGCTTTGACAAAACCATCGTCGAAGATTTTTTAATAATAATCATAGCAAGTGTTATAAATTAAATATAATCCAGAATTTAGATTTTCATTTAAATTAGTTTAAAATAACATTAGCATGGCGGCCTTTAAAAACAGGTTTAGGCTTATTTACATCTTTCTTGGATATGCAAACTTGTTCAGTCGTGTGTCGGCCTTCTAAGTGTGTCCACTCGAAAAGAAATTAATTCTAAGGAATCTGCTCTTGAAACAATCAAATAAAACGTGTGGCAAAATAAACGTGTAGAGGAAAATATACCTCTGCTTGTAGAGGTTTCCGAGTGCGGGTAAAGACTGTTGCTGTGTATCGTGTTTGAAGTGATCTGAAGATGCATTTCTATTCGAGTGACGGAGTCGTCGTGAAGAAGACATCCGAGGACGAATTTTATGGGGGCGATTGTTTCGGTTGGTGGTGCTCCGACCTGCTGACAGACATCACCGTCATAGTTGAAGAAGAAGAAGAAGAAGAAGAAGAGGAAGACTTTGGGGTGTGTCTATCGAGTGATAACCTCACGTCTTGGAGTCAGTCAGCCAAACGGGGATACCACGTGACTGGCCTCGGCGCCGGTAAGGAAGAGGCGCGCGAAGAGGCGACCTTGCGGGTACCAGTCGAGTCTTGTAGTTCCTCAACACGCCGTTCCAAGTCTTGGCGGTCGCTCCGAGACCTGTCTCCGACGAGGCGACGGTTGGCAGAGTTAGTGGACCCGAGGTCTCCCAGACGCAGACATCTCTCGGCGATACTCAACGTATCGATACCTCCGGACGGCGACGACGTCTCAGACGAGGTGAGACCTTTGAAAGGTGAGACGGAGGTGGATGGCGCTAGGGTTCGGGGGCGGCACGAAAGGCTCGGCGCCGCCCTGCTGAGGTGCGCCGCGTGTGGAGGTGGTGGTCCAGGGACGACTGATGACGACAGAAGGGCGTCGTATCAGAGCCGGCTAGCCCAATTGGCGCTGTCCGTCGAGGACGAGGGTCCCGAGATATACCGGGAACTGGACGCTCCTAGGAACGAGTTCTTCACGACGGTGCGGCAGTTGGATCAGAGACTGAGGACGCTGCAGAGTAACAACAAACAGATGAGGGCGGATGTGCGAGATATTCAACAAAGCTTCAAGGTAAATCAAAGTCTGACACGAGGAAACTTATTTTAAGGGGGTCGTCATCGCACTACCGTTACTCTTTTTTGATTTACCTAAAATAAGTTGCTAACAATTACTTAAGAGAACATGATTAAGGAAGAAACTTTTGACATTAGGAGTTATTATAAATATATATATTTTAAGCCAGCACAGCACTTACATTTTGGGGAATTTAGGTGCATTTATCTGTCAAACAAAATATTTTGTTTCCCTTTGTTAGTATATAATGTAAGTTAAATTTGTTGCCGTCATCGGTTACTAAGTACAATGTGAGTTTAGTGATTCAAACCTCTCAGCCACCACTGCAAAAAAAATTACACTAAAGTTCTATTCAAACCAACCGTGGGTGACCTGGCAATCTAGGGGTAAGGTGTCGGACTTCTGTGCTGGGGGTCCGGAGTTCAATCCTAAGTCCCAGCATAGATTTATCTGATTGCCAAACCCTTCCTTCACCTCTGACAAGACGTGTATTAATCACAACTTGTGAATGTGTGGAATGCCAGGCATCCACCGTGGTTCGGATTCCACGTTAAACTATAGGTCCTTCATTTCATCTCACAATCACCCTACCATTTCACATGACGCAGTGATGATAAATATAATAATAATAATAATAATAAACCGCGAGAGAGTGTGGGTCAGAAGAAAGCGTATCTACGGCTCTCAGTGCCTCACCAAATTACTCTTAGGCTTAATATGAGAGAAAGGTGTGAGAAAGGTAGGCCTATCTTGGAGAAAGGGCACCCACATCAACGAGGAAATATAAAGACTAATAAATTAATCAATCGATGGCTTGTCTGGGCTATATAAATCTATAGCCCAGTTTGTGGAAAAATTGGCCAGTACTAATATACCGTAGGCCGAATGTACTAATCGTACATCCTTTCCGTGGAGGCTCTTTCCATGTCATGAGGGGATGGTGATAGCGAATACTATGGGGTAAAGCTAATGAAGATAATTACCTAACCTAGGCCTAATTAATTGGAGCATAGTGACCATAGGAACTATTCCCCTTTCGATAAAAGTCCCCCCGGTACCAGCCGGTTAATTGAACCCAGGACCTCTAGGACAGCACCCAGTAGCTCTGACCACTGTACCACGACGCCGGTTAATATAAAGATACCCGTTTCAGTGGCCGCATGGTCTAAGGTGCTACTCTTGCAATAGACTAGGCTGCTGATGATGGGAAGACCGTGATTCGATCCCGGCCGGCTGTATTGAGGGTGGTTTTCTTAAATGGTTTCCCTCTCTCCCCCCATACAAATGGGGGTATACTCTTCTAAACTAAACCTTCCTTATCCCTGAACGATTAGCGTAATTAGTACATATGCGTAAGATGCGGTGCTGAATATTTACACTAATAATATTATAAAGAGGAAAGATTTTGGTTTGTTTGTAATGGATAAACTCAAAAACTACTGGACCGATTTTAAAAATTATTCCGTCAATATAAAGCTACATTATCAGCGAGTAACATAGGCTATATTTTATTTTGAAAATAATACGGGAGGGAAGGGGGTATGGTCTAGTTTTATATATATATAAAACTCTCATTAATAGATCCCGTGTTAAAACCACTCCTAATTGCGTCCATCCTGGTTTCGAAATCTGACCTCCAAATCAAAAGATGTGGTAATTAAGGTGACATAGCACCTGTAAATTATGGATGCATACTAGGTTATAACAAAACAGAGCGTGCGTGGGTAGTAACCGCGTGACTTTTAAAGGGTTCATCAACATCGTGGGATCTAAGTACAGTTTGTTGTTTTTTTTTAACCTTTTGAACACATAAAAACTCCCACCAAACTAAAAAAGAGAGCATGTTAATAGAGCAAGCACCCACATCCTCTTGTGTTGAGTTAGTGTAAACTCGTTTTTGTTATAGCCAGCGAGAGGTTTATTGTCTTGTTCTAAGCAGGCACACCAACACATATATCTATCAAGGTGCCAAAAATTGCCTTTAATAATTATGCTAAAAGGTTTTGAAATTTTTTTCTATCCCAGCGTCTTACTACCTGTTCAGATTATACGCATATTTACTAATTACGCTAATGTGTTAGGAGTGAGGAAGGTTGAATGCAGAGGAAGTGTACCTGCATTTAAGTGGAGGACAAGTGGAAAACCATTTTGGGAAAAAAAACACTCAGTACACCCTAATGGGACTCGATCCCCAATCCTGTCATTGACAGTCTAGTCTAACATAAGAGAGACGCCTTACACAATGCGGCCACCAAAGCAGGTTGTTTCGACTAGTCAATGAACAGATATTGTAGTTTAAAAACTAATTAAAAACTAGATTAAAGCTTTAAAATAGGATTCTAATGGAAATAAAATTTTGAAAAAAAATTATTTATTGTCAACAATGATAAAATTTTACTATTATTATTAGTCTTATTATAAAGTTATCGAGAGTATCTTTCAAAATGTACATCAGCAGATCACAAAACTTGGTGTATGATTACGGGAACGTTTATATAGTCACATTTTTTTGCTGTAATTTTTGGGTTTTTAAATATAAAAAATTGGACTTCATATATCTTTTACACCGTAATTGTAGGTCAAACCAAATTAAGAGACCCACAGAGCTTTGGGAACTCGTTTTCATTCCTGACACCGTTATAAAAGTCTGGTATTCGACTCCGACAGATTTCACTGGGGAGTAATTTGTTTCATTTCTATCTTCGGATTAACTTTGATGCATTTCCTTAAAATTAAGTCTTATCGTTCTTTATTATAATAAATAGCCCCTCATCTTATTATTAATATTAAATGTCCCTTCGCAGTGGTACCAGACATACAAAATTCCCTCTATTGGCAAACGTTATATATAACACTTACAAATAGCCACATGCACTACCATGTTTAGAGTAGTGCTGAAATTGCTGTCCACCGTTTCTTGGTACAAAATAACTCGTTTTCCTTCCTTAATTGAAAAAAAAAACACTAGTGAGGATGGATTTTTTTTATCACATTGTAAAACAAGCAAATATTTATTTATATTTTATCATTTTTTAAAAGTATTTAACGAGGAATTTCTGAACCAACTGATTATATCAGCATACGACTTATAAAATAACTTAAATCTAGAACAGACACAACACCCATCCCCCAAACGTTAATTCATCACTGTGAACCGGAAAACCCACAGTGAACCAATGATACATTTTTTTCACCCATGCCAGGAATTGAACCCGGGATCCCTAATTCAGTAGACAGTCACGCTACTGACTGAGCTAATATGTTAGACATATATATGATTTATTCTAAGGGGAGCCATCAGCATTAGCCTGGGAAAAATGTGGTAAAACACCATCTTTATTGATAGAGGTTTGTGGATGCAGGGGGTAGGGGTAATATGCAACCATTCGGTATTGAACTCAGGCCGTTTCGATCAAGTGTCCTCTGTGCCAGGGTTTCCCAGACTTTTTAAACTGAAGGAACCCTTGCACCAGAAAAAAAAGATGCTGGAAGGAGCCCTCTTAAAATCTTCAATATTATTAATATGAAAATTAAACTATGACATCTATCTGACATTTTAGCTCAGTCGGTAGCGTGTTTGTCTACTGAGTTAAGGGTACCAGGTTTGATTCCCGGAATGACCAAAAAATGTATCATTGGTGAAAATATGATCTCCCCTTTTTCAGTAATTAATTAATGGCCGGGGACTGGATGTTGTGTCTGTTCTAGATTTAAGTTAGTTTGCTGATATAATCGGTCGGTTCATAAAGTGCACGTTGAGCACTTCGAATAAATGACAACGAAAAAAATAATGACAGCTAAATTTGTGCAAGTATAGAAGTGCTTAAACAAACAGAAAACATCACATGTTTTAGCTGCGCCATTGTCAAATGCCCTTTATTCAGATTTGCAAAAATTGGCAATCCTATTTAATGGGGTAAAAAACAAATAAAGAATAATATAAACATGCTTCGCGGATCCGGAGATGAGTATGACGAAGCTCAGTTTGAAAAACGCTGCTCTACGCTATCCATTTCGGTTGACCTTCCATGTACAGCCTGGTCTAGATAGAAAATGACCTTTTTTTGACAGTTGTGAAACATAATAAAACGATTTTAATATATTCATACGTCAAGTCATGTGATCTACAGATGTCATTTTTGATAAATAATATAAATACCACCCGCCTCTGTGGCGTGGTTGGCTAACGCGCTAGTCATGTTGAGCTCGACTGCTGAGGTCGGGGAGATCGAGGTTCAAATCTTGATCGGATGAACTGGGGGTGGTTTTTCCTAAATGGTTTTCCACTCTCCCTCCACGCAAATGCGGGTTAACTTCCTCTAATTCATCCTCCCCAATGCCTAATCCATTAGCGTGATTAATACTTAAAGCGTATAACCCAAACGAGTAGTAAGACGCGGTGCTAAATAATAATATAATTAACTATTAGATAATACTAGCCCTAGTAATATAGAACAACTGTATCATTGTTGGCCACAAAAAGTATAATTTTTTTTACTAAAACGATTTTTACTGCTAGAATCATAGATCAAATCGTTTCTAGAATTAAGAAAAACTAACTTCGGTGTCTGCATGGTCTAAGACGTCACTATCGTATTATACTAGACTGCCAATGAGAGGGAGGTCGGGGTTCGAATCCCGGTTGGGTGTACTGAGGGAGGTTTTCATAAACTGTTTTCTAATCTTCCTCCACGCAAATGAGAGTACACTTTTTCTTAAATAAACCTTCCTCATTCCTAACTCATTAGCGTAGTTAGTATATAATTCGTATAAACAGAAGACACAATAATAAAATTTGAATCCGGTCTTACTAGCCGTTCGGGTAGCCCTTTTTATATAGCATCGCCTCTTACTTTCCGTTAGGGTTACACTCATATGTACTAATTTTACTAATGTACTAGGGATGAGGAAGGTAGATATTAGAATAAGAGTACCCGTATTTGCGTGGAGAGATAATGTAAAACCATTTCTAAAAACTACCCATGATACACCCAACAGGGATTCGAAACCATATCTCCCCTTCATGAGCAGTCCATTCTGATGCGAGAGTGATGCCTTAGATTATGCGGCCACTGAAGCAGGTATACACGTTTATTAATTGCGCTAAGCACAAATTTAAACTGCGCTTCTCAACGATTAAAATGTTAAATAATTATTTTGCTAATCGCTTAGGTGGTAGAATGGTCTAAAATTTAAGGGATTACTCTCGCAATAGACTAGATTGTCAATGATGAGGAGATTGGAGTTTGAATCCCTGTAGGATGTATTGAGGTCGATTTTATTTCCAGAATCCCTTTCCACTATCCCTCCACGTAAATGTGGGCACAACCTTAGTTCCCCTTAATCCATTAGCGTAATTAGTCCATAGGCGTACAACCCGAACGGGTAGTAAGACGTGGTGTTAAACAAAACATAAATATTTTGTTACAACGCACTAAAAATAATTTACCTTATGACAAACACAAGTCTACCTCGATAACTTTGGGGGTAAGTGCTCGTCTCAGGAACCGATGTACGTGGATTCGAACCCAGCTGAAGTCAACGGATTTTTCTTGAGTGATAAAAATTCGTAGCACAACTTCCATCGGAATGGAAGTAAATCCTTCGGTCCCATGTCAATTGTGGCACGGGAAAGAACCCTGGAAGGTATGTCAAATTACTTTTCCCGACAAAATTGGTAGGTCCTTTAGCTATCGCTAATAGAAATTCTCATAAGTTGATATAATCAGTTAAAAACCTCAAATGAATAGAAATGAATAAAAACATACCCAACGATCTCAACTCATCACTGTTTACGGGGAAACCCTAATCCCACCAATTATAATATTTTCAACCATACCAGGAATCAAACCCTGGAGCTTAAACTTAGTTTATAAACACGTTATCGAGTAAGTTGCTGTGTCGGGAAATATATGATGCGTAAAAGACTCGATAGCGTTGAAAATGGCTCGCTCTAACCGAATTCGAAAGTAGCCTTTCTAGAAGTACCGCCACAAGCCGCCACTGCTTTTATGTTTAAGCTTTTTTTTAGTACTTTTATGAGTAGAAAAGAGCATCAATTTATCAAACTAGTCATAAAAAAATAATATTAGGTGGAAATACAGGTTTCCTCAAACTTAATAATTAATGCTTTTNTTTTTTTTTTTTTTGCTGCAAGCAAGACGTGCTTTGAACATCAATTTTACTGAAGAAAACTTGACGCACGATTTCCTCCTCTTCAACTTTACCTAACTCAAAATTTAAAACAAAGTGAAGATAGCTTTAATATCTAAATACAATTTACGTTTATCGGTGAGTGTATTGACGTTATTATTATAGGGTTCCCGATATCATAAAAAAAAGGGTGCAGATTTCTAAAATAAATCTTGGGCTATAGATTTACATAAACATTACAAACAGTTTTAACTGTTGTTAGGAGGGATATACTTACTAAAAATCCTGTTATTTAGAGTAGTAATAAAGTTTACTGGGACGATTTTCGTCAGGTTATGCATTGAAACTATCTATCAAAAGTGACAGCTCAATATGTGAAAGTAAGTCTAGTAACTTTTCTATCTGTCAAATAAGCCCCTTACTATAAAGGGCTGTAGCTATTGCCTGCGCATAGAACAAACATATCTATGGTAGAGACTGAAATTACGTCATGAATGCCCATTCGATTACGTGAACATTGTTACGTCACTAAAGGAAAAAATTGTTGCGAATTACATAACGTCTTGTTGATCATGTTTGCTATATATTTTATGAATGTAATTTTTTTCTTAAGAAATTTGCGTATCTTTTTCTTCTTTTACGATGTTTTTTTAATCTCACATTTCTTTTTCATCAATCCTTTGGCACAAACTTTTTTTTAAATGTTAATTTTTATTGTTAGTTTACTTTATTTGGAACGAGCTCTTTTGCCATAGTCACAATTTTATTGAGATGTAAAATCTTCAATTTGGTGAACTTTTAATAAATATTTGAAAGTTATTTGATATAATTATTCTATACGTTATTTTAATTTTCAAACTATTTCTCTTCACACCATTAATTAGACTTTAGGGACCTGATTAGATTCCTGATGTTATCGAAAGTTGTTTTATTTTTTTGTACACGTATTTGTAATATATTGCAACTAATGACTTTTACTAATATTTACCAGATTTTTTTTTTAGTAGAGTAGGAATAATCATATTATATCTTACAACCAGACTTTCATTTCATGAAATAACGAAATCTTTGGTTCACGTACATAAAGGAAGTTCTTTTTTAAAACCAGTCTCAACATTTCATATATAAAAAGTTGACTTGAAATTATTGCTATCTTCCAGATCAGATTATTATTTAGTACGTCACATCCTTCATGTGCTATTAGTAGAACAATGCAGAACTTATAAACAAAATAAAACTCCAAAGAAAAACATTGAAAATAATGTGAAATAATAATTTAATGAGTGTTTAGTTTATTCTCAATAACCTTGAAGTTTATTAAATCTACATACTGATACGTTACAAGAAAACATTTAAAGTATCAAGACATTTTAGAAAGGCCTTGAAATGTATCATTTTAAAATGTGGACAGCGATTTAATTATTAGTATGCTCGTATCGCCGTCTACGTACTCCATAAATTAAGTATTATTTTATCCCTTAAGAAAATAATTATAGTCATTTTATTTTTTGCACTCTCTCCGTAACCTTAATCACATGATTTCGTGTCAAATATTGTGAAAGTGTAATACCTAATCCCATTAAAACCATAGTTGAAATCAAACAATGTCAGAGTCAACATTTTCAAAACATAATTTTAATTTCTCATATAGAGAAAATATTGTAATCATGAAAAATGTTCAACCTCAAGTTTATGATTAATACGTATTTACGGTTTATGTGCCTCCAAAAAAAATTGGCCTATGATTTTGTATTTTTCTATGCCTGTCTGTCTGTCTTACATGAGGATACAATCGAAACGGTTTGGTAGATTTCGTTCACGGTCTTAACCTAGAGGTGTTTTTTTCTAAATTTTGATACTAGCTCTAAAATTAACTATAGTTTATTAAGTATTGAATTTAAAAAATTGACATTTATATTACGAAATATGTATTATTTTGTCTTGACATATATTTTAACAAGTCCTTTTTTTTTGCATGTGTATCAATGGCTCCGTGTTAAAAGTCATCAATCAACCTCGCAATGGACTTTATCGCATCTTACGAGAAGGTTGAGTTTCAAATTTCGGTAATTTACACTGGGGTAGATGCGATGGGTGCTTAATCATGTGATCTGTTTATCCTCTCTTTAATCCAATGAGGGTGCACTTCCTCTAAGCAGTCTACCTCATTCCTACACCATACATTATAAACTAAGCCGTTAATTGACCGAGCAAAACAAGGTTTTGTTTTAACTTGACCATTTATCCCTGTCGTTTGTCCGGATCTGTGTCACGCGATAACTGTCAAATTCGTGGACCAATATTAACGAAATTTGGCAAAGTTATATCTTATTAATTTTTTAAGCAACACGTCTTACTACCCGTTTGGGTTATACGTTTATGTGATAACTACAATAATTGTGTTAGGGTTCGGGAAGGTTATATTTATAGAAAGTATACCCGCATTTTCGTGGAGAAAGAGTGAAAAATAATTTCGAAAAATACCACCCTCAGTACACCAGCCCAAGATACGCTGGAAGGCTCGTTGAGATGAGAAAATGATGCCCTTTATCCGCGGAAGTTGGCACTATCTTCACCAGCATACGGCGGCCGCTTGGTTGGTATGGCTTGATTGCGGGCTGGCTCCATGGAGTTCTTTTATATTGAAAAAAAATACCTTTTGGTCAAAATAATCAGCTACTGCAACATTAAATTAGTTTTAATAATATTCATGATTTTGTTGGTACGGAATAAATTTAAGATTAATTAATAAGGAAAGAAAACTTTAAATATTAAATTAGAAATAACTTTATGTTTTGTGACAAAACTCCACATCATTACTTGACTACTTGATGTGGAGTTTTGTCACAAAATATCAAGTTATTTCTAATTTAATACTTGAAGTTTTCTTTCCTTATTAATTAAACAGTAAACTTAGTTTAACTTGTTATACATGTTAAAAAAATAGTTTTTTTAATATTTGTCATAAGAACCGTGAAATTCGTCTAAGACGTCTTATTTCCATTCGAAAAGGTTATCATTAAATGCTACTATTATTACAAATATTCCAGAACTGTTGGAGAACATTATGCAGGAAAAAAAATTAAACTAAATGTATCTACTAAAGCAATATTTTATTTATTTTGGCCAAAAGGGTTTATTTGTTATAAAAACTGCAAAAATACTAACATTAACTCGTGTTCCCCTTTCATCCCACCTTAGTGCACCTTTTAAATTAAACGGCTGACAAACTATCTTGAAACATATTTAATAACTAAATACTAACATATATACAGGTGACCTGGCGGTCTAGGGGTAAGGTGTCAGACTTCTATGCTGGCGGCCGGGGTTCAATCTTCGGTCCCGGCATAGATTTATCTGATTACCAAACCCTTCCTTTACCTCTGACAAGACATCTTGTGAATGTGAGGAATGCCAGGCCTCCATCGTGGTTCGGATTCCACGTTAAACTGTAGGTCCTTCATTTCATCTCACAATCACCCTACCATTACACATTAGCGTAAGTGCGTATAACCCAAACGGGTAGTAAGACGCGGTGCTAATAATAATAATAATAATAATAATACTAACATACACCAACCCAAACTTGAGGTGACGTGGTTTAACGCACCATGCTCACGTTAGACTGTCTTTCTGGTGCCAAAGGAGCTCAAGATTCGAATCTCGGTCGCACTCATTGAGTATTATTTTCCACAGAATGATTTATAAATGTGATTTTCCCTATTTACTCTCCATGCTAACGCGAGTGCACTTGATCTAGAATCCACCTCCCCAGCTTTACCTTTTAAAACAAGCCGTTAAAACAGTTGTGTTATTGAATAGCAAACTGACACACACAACCATTACAAAAATTATATTGGTTTGGTAAAAAGACAAAACATATACAGTAGGCTACAGTCCGATTTAGGAAAAATCTCTTTATCAACTATAAAATTTATTAAAACAATTTTAATACGTTCATACGTCAACTTATTTAATCTGAAACTATCACTTTTGGTAAATATTATCACTAGCTATAAAATAACACACATAACAAATATAAAAATGCTATCAGTGTTGTCAGCAAATTAATAGTTTTTTAAAAAAAAACAGAATCTACTTCATAAAACCCACCTAGGTGCCGTAGTTAGCTAACGCGCTAGTTTAGTGTTGAACTAGATTGCCGAGAACAGGGAGATCGAGGTTCGAATCCGACTCGGGTGAACTGGAGGTGGTTTTCCCTAAACGGGTTTCCACTCTCCCTCCAAGCAAATTCTGGTTTACTTCCTCTACACTCAACCTTCCTAATTCCTGACACATTAATGTAACCAGTACTTAAGCGTGTATAACCCAAACGGGTAGTAAGACGCGATGCTAAGTATTATTATTATTATTAGCTTATAAAGTTAGGCCTTACCAAGTTGATTTAGTACTCGCCCGGTGTTGAACCTAGGTCTCTGCCCCCAATACCTGTATTTGAGCTATATGTCCACACAGTTACCAACAATTCTAACAGGAAGTGTGTAGTAATAAATAATTGTCGTGTAAACTGAACATTTTGTGGAAAGGTTTCCCGGGTGTATCTTGTGTCAATGGTTATTTTTTATTTAATATACCATTATGTAATACTTGCGTCTAACGAGGCTTCGGGAAACATTTTGAAAGACAGGAAAAATTCAATTTATCTTATTTGGTTGACGTAATATAATGATTTAAAAAAAGGAATGAGCTCATTTCTTATTGAAGTTTGTTAAGGTGGGAGTGCAGGGAAAGCGATTTAAGGGCAGTATGTTTGTTCTTTTTATAACAAAACTTTATTTTTTGCCAAAATAAATAAAATATTGCTCCAGTATGAACATAATTAAATTTTATTCACCATGAGATATCAACAATTCTTGGATATTCGTCATGAGCATAGCGGCATTAATTGAGAAACTGTTTAAATGAAGATAAAATGTTGTTAAATTTCAAGACATTCAACAAAATTTGAGATATTTGGTGTATACGTTTATTCAGAATGCATATGATCCACCTGTGGTGAAATTGAGACTATTAAATAATTACTTAAGAAGATACAAGCTCGAGTTGTCTTCTAGTAACATTGGTTTTATACACAAGGTCAAACTTCAATGCTCTTTTACACAAAAGTGAAAAATTGGACATAGAACACTTGCATTCTCGGGTGACGCTGTTGAGGTCCCCCCTCCCACATTTAAAGGAAATTAAACTATATGTTTTTCCTGGAGAACTCTTTGATTTTTTTTAGCTGTTTTGATACAAAAACAGCAAGCACTTACTTTTTCTCGCGTTCCCTACTTTAAATGAAACCTATATGCACCAGTGGATACGTCGTGATTAATGGCTTCAATCTTGTTTATGAATGGCTAGCTGGTTTATTAGACATTTAGGTACAAGTACAGGTTAAGTGTACTAAGAGCTTTTTTTTCTTAGTGTGTTTTTCACTTTCTCTTTACGCAGATGTAGGTGGTATCATCTTCATCCCTGCCCGATTAGTGTAGATATGTGAATATCCCGGACATGGATGACAAAGAAATAAAAAATCATTAACAGATTTTATTACATCTATTTGACTCGCATTGGTGGGCATGTGGACTAAATAGCAGGCTTACTTAGTCTGGTTTACCGGTGTGGAGGAAATTGGGGCTCAAAACCCGATCAGGTGTACTGAGGGTGTTTCCCCCCTCTCCCCCCCCCTAGATGGCTTCATACTTTCCTTCCACGTAAATTCAGACACATTTTCTGTAAATTCTACCTTCCTAATCCTTAATCCACTAACGTAATAAAATGTGTTACGAAATAAACGCTACTTCCTCAGCCTTAAAAAATGTATCCCATAGGACTACAATTAATGAAAATAATTCCAGAAACTAATTTTAATTTTTTTATTTCCTATCTGTTTTTAATGATTACAATTATAGAAAAATATTAGGTAATTGTTGTTTGTAGATAGATAAACAGGTTCACTCAAATTGTGGAACCACCTGTAATCCCATTCAACTCCTAGCCACTAACCTAACCTAGCCTAGCCTAACCTAACATAATTTAACCTAACCTAACCTCCATGTTCCTTTATGAACAAAGTCATCATAAGTTTAAATGTTACTCCGACGTTCTTGTAAGGGTATTACCGAGCTCGGATGAGTTGTCCCGTGATTCATGTGTATCGAGATAAACGTAAGCAAGGTGAACAATAAATGATGAATTTTTAATTAAGTTTTTTATTTAAAAAAGCGCTTTTATGGATTGTTTTAACACCTATTTCATTATGTAGTAGAAGAAATTAGTAATGCGACCGTCGTGTTTGTATGTGTCCACCTCATAAATAATTACTGGATTTAGACCAAGCTTGCTACATACATGGGTATACTCCGTTTACCATAAAAGGTAGCTAGCTAGCAGTCTCACCATGATCGAAAACAATCGGGCCCTATCGTATAAGCTGCACCATAGTGAAATATATCTTGGTAAGCTTGCCACCTTTCAGGGGTGAAAAAAAGTGTTTATCTACTAGGACACTCACATGCTTAATTTTTGTTTTCTACTTTCAGTAGGACGTTGTAAATTGGAGGATAACATTAGAATAAATCTGAAAGAGAAAGTATGTAATGAAATGGACTGGAATATGGATGGCTTTAGCTCAAGATATAGATAGAGTAGCCCCATGGCTTCTTTGGTGCTGACTGACAGCTTTGAAACGTTACCAGACCAAATTATGTATACCTACGCCGGACCAAATGATCTGTAAAAACAAGTGTTTAGCAGCTGTCACTTCTGACGGTCAAAATTTAGGTATATACGTAAATGTTGACTGTCAGAAGTCAGCTGTGATCTGTCAGTCAGCACCAAAGAAGTCATGGGGCTAGTGTAGGTGGCCTACTTGTGTAAGTGCAGAAATGAACTTTTAAAGGTTCCTAATTCCATGAGGTCAATGAGTATACTATTTTTGGCTTAGTTTTTTTTCTAACCAAAGGTGCCCAAACTTTAATAAAACAACTCTTATAGGCATTCTTGTCATTTTGATACTAAATCAGCAAAGATTGTTGAGTTGCAATATATTTTAATTAGTAAACTGCTTGCAGTCCATAAACCATCAAACAATAACAAATTAGCACAAACCCTTGCAGCGAATGACAGCGTTACATAACATGTAATCCCACGTATTGTGCAAGATAATTGTGGGAACATCGGTTCGAGTACAGTTGCAGGCAGTGAAGCGGTGTAATTATCAATAATTATTATTGCATGGGTTTAAGATGAAAATAAAACATGGAAATGAAAGCAGAGAACACATATATACATACACCTAATAACGCCGTTCCCCTAGGAGGTAGGCAAGAAACTGTGCATATCTTTTTTTTTTAACTCCGTACATAATGCATCTTCACTAACTTTCTCCACTCTTCCCTATCCTTGAATACTCCCTTCTCTTCAACAACATCCATACACTGAGTCATGCATGCACTGTTATTCTTAAAACTCTTAATGTTTCCCTTTTTTCACTCATTCGTCCACAACATTCAGCCACGTCTTATATGACCTACTCCTTCCTTTAGATCCACAGAAGAGAATACTGAATATAGTTGTAGCTTTTTTTTAAAAAAACAATTACATCAGACATAGCCCACGTTTTGTTTTAAATTGAGTTATTTTTATTTAACTTTTAAATGTTCTAAGTTTGCGGTACATAAGTATAAATTCTCCCCAAAAAACTTTATTTGGGAGTGGGTTATCGGTACTCTAAAAACTCTCTAAAAACCAACACAAATGAAAAACGTTATTAGTTATATTTAATGTAAATATATCCACAATATCATTGAATCTTATTCACTATGTATAGTCTCCATTCTAACAGTTCTCAAACCAACATTATCGATAAACTTTTATTGTATCCACTGGAATTACTGTATATTCACAAAAATACTTAATTGTATCCATTGTAATTATATCCACAAAAGTTCTTAATTGAATACACAGTAATTAAATAGTAAAAAAAAATCCTGACTTGTATCCATTAGAAATTGTCTCCAATCAAACTTTTTTTTTAAATACTAAATTGAAGTAAAAACCAATTCACCGCGACATTACGTCACCGAAACACACTGGCTTTGATCAGTAAGAAAAATGCCCTCCCCTCCCCTCTCGCATTGGTGGACACGCAAGCAAAGGTGTCAAGCTCATCTGTTCTGGTTTGCCGTTGACAGTGAGTTCAGCGAGTGTGGCTTTCATCAAGTGGTTTTTACCCCTGATTTTCTCAACCTCTCCCCAAGTTAATGATGCTAGGTTTTCTGTAAACTACCTTTCTAAATAATACACCTTAGCAAAGGGCCTATTCAGTGATGGGTAAGATGTTGTGGAGTGAGCCTAAGGAAAAAAAGAAAAGCGTCAGGTGGGCCAACACAGTTTATTAAAAAGTTACGATGGTACATTTTACGAAACTATTGTACAATCAAGCTATATTAATTACTAAATGGATTTGTATTATAATGATATGTAATTCTAATACAATGTGAGTTGTCTACATTATTTAACAAATACTTGAATAAAACAGATACTTAACACTACTTAAATCCCTCTCAACCAAACGTTAACATTCCAATTTCGTGGGTGATTTGCGTATTATTTAATCTTTGGACACAGGTCACTGAGCTATAAAATAGAAAGAAAATCAAACGAATGCAAAATGAGTTTTTTTTCTTGTTTATCTTCATTTTTAACACATTTTTAAACGGAATTTGGAATTATTTCATAGACCGCATCTGACCGTACTTTGCCCATCACTGCCTAAGTAATAAATAATCCATTTTCTGAAAGTAAAGTGAACTTAAATCAGATAAGACTAGGTTCAAATCCAAAAGACTGTTATAAGTTGGGTTTTATTTCCACACGATGATTTTCTGTCCTATCTCTACAGCCAAAGTATAGTTTCTATTAAATAAACATTTATAATCCTGTTCCACATGTAAGGTCAACGAAATGATTGTTGTTAATAAAATGTACTTAAAAAACTGATCCAATGTGTTAAAAGATGCAGAATCATTGCTTTCTTCGCCAATGACGCAGTGCGTTATAAATTAAAAACTAGCTTTTAATTATCCTACTTTTCCATTAGGTCATGTCCACAACAGTTTGATGAAAAGTGAGTTTAGAAACCTAAACACGTGCATACAATGAATGTGTTTGAATATGAAATATTTTCAGTCGACAATAAAACGATGTTATTACGAGCCACGTCTGATAGGAGCCACTCTCAGAAATCATTCCATCCTGTAATATAACGATTTTAGTACGAGCCCTGTCTGATCAGACCCACTCTCAGAAATAGTATTATCCCGCAATATAACGATTTTAGTACGAGCCACGTCTGATCAGACCCACTCTCAGAAATCATTCCATACTGTAATATAACGATTTCAGTACGAGCCACGTCTGATCAGACCCACTCTCAGAAATCAATTCATCCTGTAATATAACGATTTTAGTACGAGCCCTGTCTGATCAGACCCACTCTCAGAAATCAATTCATCCTGCAATATAACGACTTTAGTATGAGCCACGTCTGATCAGACCCACTCTCAGAAACCAATCCATCCTGTAATATAACGATTCTAGTACGAGCCCTGTCCGATCAGACTGACTCTCGACAGTCGTGAAACTATCTGTGTCAAACCTGTTTCTCACCTGGCATACCTTCTGGTCCAACGAACCCGGTAAGTGCCCGTAAGTGTTGGGCTATGTCGGGGAGAAAGCCCCCCACATGTTCGTCATGTATTCCATTCCTTGAAGATAATAGCTTCGAAAGGTCACGTTGTTCGCTCTGTCTCTTACTACCCATCAGCGCTGCGGGAGTTTTTTCTCTCTCATCTTACTACATGTTTGGGTTATACACATATATGCGATTATATGCTCTGGACGAGAAAGGTTAAATTTAAAGGAAGTATACCTGCATTTGCGTGGAGGGAGAGTGTAAAACAGTTGAGTAAAAAATACCCGAACCAGATTCGAATCCCGACCTCTTTTACATTGACAGTCTAGTGAAAGTAAAGTCTTAGACCACTTGGCCACCAAAGCGGTTTGTTGTGGTTCTAAAAACTGTAAAAATTCTTACCTTAAGTTCCGTTCCCTTCCACACCATCTCAAATCTAAATAGCGAGCTAAACGCGACCAATTACTAAGACGTGATTAGAGACTATTAAGGTATGGCTACACGAAGTCGACCTGCACCGCATTTTCTAACCATTTTTATTCTTTATAGACTTAGTTCTATTACAAAATAAGTTTGTATTTTTATTTTTACTTGCATAGGTTTTCATCTATTTTCATCAAATTAAGTTAGCTGTTAACTACAAAGAATAAAGTTTTAAGTTAGCTAATAATTAAGAAGAATGTTTATTATTCATTAAGTTGTATATAATATTGTTTATCTTGTACGTAATGTTGGGAACAATGACTACAGCGTCACACGTGCAACGGCTGTGAAAGGAATGCCTGATTTTACCATGAAAACAAAGCTCCCGAACATTTATTTCCTGTGGTAGGTGGCTACACGGTTCGCACCGCACGGGAAAAGTGCGGAGAAATGCTCTCTCGACGATTCGTCCACGCCGCGCTGGTGCGGTGCAGTTCCGTGTAGTCAGTCCTTTAACACCCGCCACGGGATTTCCAGCCTGAACCAGAACGTGGCGTGATAACTCGCTTAGAGGTTAACCCACTCTTTGGTTGATAACAGTCAGGGTTGGCCAACCTGATAAACAACTATGGAGGCCTCTTGTACACGACCGCGTGCCACCAGTGACGGCCAAGCTGTTTAAGGCATTAGGTTCACGTTGCACTCGGTAGCTGTTGACGGAGTCCCTTGAGGGTGGCTTTTCATTTCCTATACCCTAACCCCACTAGTTTGGGTGCAAATACTCAAAAATAGCCTCCTCATTCCTACCTATTGAGTTAAGCGGTTAATGGTGTTAAACCTCTTTTTCACCATTTCTGAAGAAATTGTATCGGGTACATCGGTAGTCACGTGGACTAAACGTTCGGCTAATCTAATCTGATCTGTCAGTTATGGGGAGATGGAGGTTCTATTACCGGTTGGGCTTACTGCTGGTAGTTTCCCCTAAATGGTTTCTTCTTCTCCCTCTAATCAACTACGGATACATTATCTTTAAATTATATACTTTCCTTATCCCTACACTACTAGTGTAAATTGGTGGATAAACCAAAGGACGCACACAAAAAAGAATAATTAAGAGCGTTCATGCTAGCAGGCTCAACTCAACTCCCGGCTCGTTTGAGGTATGGGAGTTAAAGGATTTTAAAAAAAAACACCTACGGTATACCATAAATGAGTGCAGTGCACTCGTATTTGAATGATTACTCGAAATTTTTCGCGATGACGATGGGGAACAAAGCTACAAAGTTTCTTGTTAACTACAGTATGTCCCTATTAAGACAGAACAAAGATTTGTGGACAATGCTTAGCTGTGAAACCAGTCTAAAATAGTCAAAGACGGCCTTTTCGATAAAGTTTTTATCCAAATATAATTTAACCAATAAACCCTTGCTAAACTTTCGCACATTCAACCTCCCCCTTTCCTCACCCCCACCCCCCAAAAAAATATTTAGTCTTTTGTTGGGTTGTTGAAATTAAATACTCAGCGAAGTGATTACTCAAAATAGCAAAGAGAGTTTATTTTCGGTAATTGATACAAAAATATTATTAGATTTTTCTTTTAACTTGAATTTTAAACAAACAATGTGTTTTAACATAAACTAAGTATGCTATGTCAGAAGTCGGTAAAAAAAATCCTATCCACTGATACCTTATTCATCGTTGTAGGCCTTGTATTAATTGATAAAAGGGATGTAGACAACAGAAATAATACATAGGATATTTTAACAGTGTTCTGTATTAAGAACTTCTATTAACTATTAAAAATGTATGTTTAATCCTAAATGAGCCACGTACAATAGTGTTGGTGTAAATTTACGGTTTCAAACCGACTGTATCAGAGAGTTGATTGCCATGCGATGCAAACTCTTAAAATAAATAATAGTAGTGTTCGGACACATGTTTTGAATGCAAGTATAGCTACAATAATTAGGAATTTCTTTGCAAGCCCAAGGACTGCCATTGGTCCGTGGAACACCCGTTGGTAGACACTCTTATAGAAAGAGTAAATTCACTTGTGTGCCCTATAGATAGCAGAGCAGATTAGCAACGAGCCCATGGACTGCAACTGGCCTGTGGACCACTGGTTGGAAACATTGCTATAGAAAGTTTAAATTCACTTGTGTGCCCTCTAGATAGCAGAGCAGACAGCATGCCGTCTCGCGGTCGACGCGCGGAGGCTGACAGCGGAACTAGAAGACTTGCGGTACCTGGATGACCTTATCTTCATGCTGAAGGGTCAACTTGAGAGAATATCCTTGAGGGTGTGGCCTTTCACAATGGGCCATGTTCCACCCGGACCAACCACAGTGGAGGAATACAATTTGGTCGTCTGACAATGCAGGTTAGACCATTATGACGCTAAACCTTATTGAGACGACTCTGTGGGTTAGCCCGCTATGTCAGGCTTCTAATCCCTATTGGAACCATACTGCTGGTTAGAACATTACTGGTCTAAACCTTATTGGAGCTACAGTAGCCCCATGGCTTCTTTGGTGCTGACTGACAGCTCACAGTTGACAGCTTTAAAAAGTTTACCAGACCAAATTATGTATCCCTACGCCGAACCAAATGATCTGGAAAAACATGTGTTTAGCAGCTGTCACTTCTGACAGTCAAAATGTAGGTATATACCTAAATGTTTACTGTCAGAAGTCAGCCGTGAGCTGTCAGTCAGCACCAAAGAAGCCACGGGGCTACTGTATACCGGTACTGTGAATTAACCCGCTATAGCATGAATATTTATTTGGAGGATACTGTGGGTTATCCCGTCATAGCACTAAGTCTTATTGGGAAGATTCTCGGGGCTAGTCAGCTATGGAAATAAGTCTAATGAATATAGGTCTGCCAGGAATGTCTAAATTGAGTTTTTTTTAACCATTACTAAGACGGTGTAAAGTAACATAAAACATTGAGCTACTTATTATGCACTTAATGTGAAATTGGGATCATAGGGGATGTGAGAAAAAAATCAGTGTTTTTGCAGTTTCTATAGCTAAAACTTTTTTTTTTTTTGCCTAGCTAAATAAAATTTTGCTCTAATGGAAATACAGAGATTAATTTTCTTCACATGGCGATCAACAGTTGTTGAATATCTTTAATGAGCATAGCAGTATTAAATGACAAACTTTTTTAAATTAAGAGAAAAAGTTGTCATTAAATTCCAGAACACCGCTGACAAATATTCAAAAACAGTTGAAGACACTATGTGAAGAATTTATTTTTCTTTTAGCACCATATCTTACCAACCGTTTGTGTTATACTTCTATGTAGGCTAATAATTACTATAATGTTTAAGGATGAGGAAGGCTGAATTCATAGAAAGTGTACTCGCACTTGCGTGGAGGAGGAGTGGAAAATCCTTTAGAAGAAAAAACCTCAGTACACCCGACTGGGGTCAAACCTCGATCCCACCGTCATCGGCAGTCTAGTCTAGGGCTATTCAAACTGTTTTATTCACGTACACCCAAATATAATTTATCTTCAAAAGTGTATCCCCAAAATTAAAATAGACACGTAGATAAAAATCTCTTGTAGGGAGGGAGAGAGAGAGAGAGAGAGAGGGCGCTACCACCTACCGGATCCCATATTCTTATGTCCGGGTTTCTTGTGTCTAACCTTAAATTCGGCCTTGATTATTCAGTGTTAAAATGAAATAATATGTAGTTTTTAAACTGCACGTGTCCTCTATAAGATGTATTCACGTACCCCAGGTTGAATACCCCTGGTCTAGTATATTGCGAGAGTGACGCCTTAGACCATGAGGTCACCGAAGCTGGTGTGAAGAAAATTAAACTATATATTTCTACTGGAGCAATATTGTATTTATTTTGAGTTTTTTTTT
>CABFVX010001273.1:22565-72538 GCA_902151425.1 Timema shepardi | reverse complement strand
GGTGTTTTCTATTAAAACTGCAAAAATACTGCCCTTAACTCGCAATACCTACCATCCCACCTTAAGACCTGTTGATATTACTAAATTAAACTAAATATCTACTGGAGTAATATTTATTTATTTATTTTGATCAAAATGTTTTGTTATAAAATATGTATAATTATGAACCATAAGTATATATAGATGTTATAAAATAATCATACATTGGAAAAATGGCCAAAATTGTTTAAAAGGGTAAAAATGGTAAACAAGTTAAAATGGATTAAAAGGTTAAGAGTAGTAAAAATGATAAAAAGGTATATATATATACATACATATATAAACCTTTTTACCCCTTTTTAATCATATTTACCATACATATAAATGCAAAATGTGTAAAATAGGTAAGCAGGGTAAACGGGCTGGTGAAAGAATAAAATGTGGTAAAAAAAATGCTAAACTAATTTTAATTGGATTTAATTACAGCCCTTTAACAACTAATTATTACTTATGCTGTGACGCACTACTTTTTTTTATCAGCACCAACAGGCAAGTGTCCAAACTTGTGTGTAAAGAAGTTATAACTTAATCTTTAAATGAAAGTCAGCTTTTAAAACACGTTTAGATTTTATCTCTATCTTGATATTGTGTATTAGTCAGCCTACTTTCACGTTTTGTTTCACAATTTAAACCAATAAAGGATTGATATCTAAACATAATTTAAGATTTGTTTACTATTCCCTGTGATTAATTTTATATAGTGCACTTCCTTCCGTTCCACTTTAACGTAACAGATTATCTTCGTTCTTTATTGTTGGCGATGTACCAACAGAAAACAGGGCTACACTTTGTTGTTCAAGGTTGTCTGATCGCTGAGAGAAATATTGCTACATTAAACGACATTTGGTTTTTTTTTTAAAATCGCTTTTTTTATACGAGGTTAAAACTAAGACTTGACAGGTTTTAAAAAATTACAAAAACTAGAGTATTTTGGTGACCTGGTGGTCTAGGGGTAAGGTGTCAGACTTATGTGCTGGCGGCCGGGGTTCAATCCTCGTTCCCGGCACAGATTTATCTGATTTCCAAACCCTTCCTTCACCTCTGACAAGACGTGCATTAATCACGACTTGTGAATGTGAGGAATGCCAGGCCTCCACCGTGGTTCGGATTCCACGTTAAGCTGTAGGTCCTCCATTTCATCTCACAATCACCCTACCATTACACATTAGCCTAAGTGCGTATAACCCGAACGGGTAGTAAGACGCGGTGCTAATAATAATAATAGAATATTTATAAGTATGTAATATATGTGTAGCCTTAAACCCTCTTTGTAGGAGGAAGCCTAAATTGATTTCGATTCGAGAGGGCTTAAGGTGGGATGGAAGGAGACGTGAGAAAAGGTTCAAATGTTTTTGTAGTTTTCATTGCAAACAATTTTTTGGCCCAAATAAATAAAATATTGCTCCAGAAGAAACAAAGAGTTTATTTTATTTTTTTTCACATACTGATATCAACAGGTGTTAAATATTTTGTTATAAGCATTATTATAACTTGATGAGAAGCTTTTTAAATTACTAGAAAGTTTATTATTAAATTTTTGGTCACCCTTGACATATATTTAAGAAATGTTGATATTACTATCTGAAGAAATTTAAACTCCAAGTCTCTACAAGAGATATATTTTATTTGCTTACATAAATGTTTGCTATAAAAACTGCCAAACTATTGTCCTTAACTCTAAATTCTTACCATCCCCCTTTAAGTCTTCCCTAAAGAGGGCTAGTGACACCAGTGCCCTAAAAATAATAAACTTTGAAAAAAAAACTTTAGTGCAGTCTAATTTTTATAGAATGACCTTATCTGACACCTAATTATTAATTACTATATTTACTTTCACGTATTCATTCGTCAAGTCATGTGATTCAAAGCTGTCACCTTTCACAGATTGCCATTGGTGTGTATTTAAGTATCCTAAGTCATTTAATGTGGAATATCATTACGTATATTGAGTTTTATTTATTTTTTATTTGGATTAATTCTATTTACATGAATAGCTAGGTTTTTTATTAATGATAGGCCCTACTAGTTTATTTTATTGAATTGGAATTGATTGCTTTTCAATCCTGTTAAAATGTAATAGCTGTATTAATTTATTGAATATTAATAATTTCTATGATTTGTTTTATTTATTTCTTCTTTAATAAATCTCTATTTTTGGGGGGTCATAGTATCAATCGTATTATTATATTGATATTTATGTTTGTATAAAAATATTATTATTATTAGCACCGCGTCTTACTACCCGTTCGGGTTGTACGCACTTACGCTAATGTGTAATGGTAGGGTGATTGTGAGATGAAATGGAGGACCTACAGTTTAACGTGGAATCCGAACCACGGTGGAGGCCTGGCATTCCCCACATTCACAAGATGTCTTGTCAGAGGTGAAGGAAGGGTTTGGTAATCAGATAAATCTGTGCCGGGACCGAGGATTGAACACCGGCCGCCAGCACAGAAGTCTGACACCTTACCACTAGACCGCCAGGTCACCTGTATAAAATAAGACTGATAAAATAGTAATATGTCATCAGTGTTGGCCGCAAAATAATAAGTTTGTATTTCCTAAAAGTCTTTTCCTATGAAAATTGTATCACGTATCGTAACTTAAATGAATGTAAAGTGATAATGATTATGTTTACATACTTAATAAATATTTCACAGGTTCTTGTCTATGTCGGTTGAAAATCCGATGACAGAGGACGTCTTGAGGACTATCCGTCCAACTAGTTTTTCCCGTGGATGTTTGTACGAGGTGACCACAACCTGGAAAGACAGGAGACTTCTAGTACTGAACATTTCACATCACATCTGTCAATAAATATTTGTTTCGTTATTAATTTATGATTCTTTTATTTCCTTCCACGATAGTCTACACAAAGGTGGTCAACTGTCCAGTATTTTACAAGATCTCTAAGTGTTGCACGTAATATATATTTGTAATGATTTTTTTAAATAAAACAAGCATAAATTAATATTAATATAATTGATTACTTACTTACTCTATAGCACTAGGATCTCTAAAGTGAATTACTGCACTTACAAAAGTACGCCACCTATCCTTATCTTGAGCTAGCTCTATCCAGTTCCTCTCATCACACCCTATCTCTTTCAAGTCCATTCTAATGGTATTCTCCCTGCATCTTGGTCTTCTCAATGGTCTCTTCCCATTTGGTCTGCCAGTCAGTACCCTGAATACAGTTCCAGATTATCCCATTTGCTCTGCATATACCTACCACTATATCCTAACAATGTCTTGTGATGAGTACAGGTTATGCAACTCATCATTGTGTAGCCTCCTCCACTTTCCAGTAGTCTTGTATCTTTTAGGACAATATATTTTTTTCTAAATATCTTGTCGTCGAGCACCCGAAATTTATTTTCGTCGTGTAAGGTAAGAGACCACGTTTCAGACCCATAGGGAACAAGTGGTAAATTTATTGTTTTGCATATTCTGAGCTTTACATTCCTTGACAGCAGACGAGATGACAACAACTTATTGACCTACTAATAACATCCCGAATGTTTTATTTTTCAAATTTTAATATAATACCGTAATTGTTAGTTAAAATTGTTCTTAAATATTTGAACTCATTATCCCTGTCAAATGATATGCTCAAAGTAATATTTAAAGTATAGTAGGGTTAGATTAAAAACTAATGGGAAAAGTTATTCTTCTTGTTTCAACCCATTATGTATTTCAAAAGTGTCTAAAAAGTTACATCCAACCCGTACTCTGCCCCTTCGTATCAATAAAACCTACTTCAATTAGCTTGACATGTATTTTGAGTATCCCAAAATTTACTAAAATTGCATATAAGTTTGTTTCTTTAAACTGAATCATACGCTTGGTTTTAACATTTATGTGTAATTTATGAAACATGTTGTATTACCTCTTTTTATATATATAATATGTATAGAATAGTACAAAATTAACCCGTTGATCTATTTCGACGAAGATGATCCCCAGATATTTCCTCTGCATATTGAGCGAATCTCATTAGAATTATGTTAGATAAAATAGCAATCATATTTTTTAAGCTCCCCTTAAAAAGTCCCATTTTTTTTAACAAAACGCCATTTATTTATTTTTTCCACAGGAACACCCCCGAGAATATATTAAATATACGCTACTGATCAGAATATCTTATCCTAATGTAGTGGGTTCCATCGCCCCAGGTGGTCGTAATAATGGGGGTTGTGTTTGTCCTAGAATGAAGTTAGTTTCTGGTCGTGTGCTGATATGGCCCGTTGATTCATAAAGTGCACGTTAAGAGCTTATCTCACTACAAAGATAGCACTTAGCTTAGTTTGGTGAAACTGCTAGAATCGGATGTCGTGTCGTGGCGCAATTTCCTGTATTCTACTTAAGAAAACAGTTGGATTGATACTAGATAAACACTTTTACCGTATTTTAGTAAATACTACCAAATTTAAAAATCAATATCATCCCTTTTTTTTACAACAGCGTGTTACCACCTTTTCAGGTTTTACGCTTATGTATTAATTACGATAGTGAGTTAGGGATGAGGATGGTTGAATTTATATGAAATGTACCCGTCATTTGCGTGAAGGGAGAGTGGAAACACATTTTTGAAAGACCACCCTCAATACACCTGACCGGGATTTGAACACTGATCCAACTGTAATCTATAGTATATTCTACTGCTAGACTGACGACTTATTCCATGCGTCCACTGAAACATGTAATAATAATTTTAAAATGATGAGAACTATTAAATTGATCTCAATTTCACTTTTTGTCGAATGAAGAATACAGGAGACCACAATGCGATATGTTTTATTTTTCGAGTGTTATGATTTATTTAAGTACAATAGAGTCTTGGAAACTCGACACTTGATAACTCGATATTCCGTGTAACTCGACACGCGCACGTGCACACAGTCCACAATCCAAGGTAATTCAACTGTATAACCTCTCGGTTTGTTTGTGTAACTCTAGTGGAACAATCGTGCTGTAGTGTTTTTACAAGGGCTGTGTTTGTTAGTTTTCCAATTTAGTACAACTGTACTTATAATATTCGATACTGTACTTTGATTCATCCTTGTTCAGTAAACATGACATAGTAAACATGAATCTTACTATGCAAGTTCATTCATAAAGCTCAACATTTCAATATCTCGACACCATCTTAGTCCACATTAGGTCGAGTTTTCGAGAATCTGCTGTATTATCCAAGTTAATCGCCACTGACAAAAAAAAAGAATGTAACTAGATATTGAAATTCTCGGTGCTTGTAAATCTTGCTTTATAAACTGTCAAATAAGCTACATAATATCGAGATTGGATTGTAGTAAGATTTGGTACAAAATAAAATTGTTTGGTCAATGAAAAGATTTACATCTCCAAGAGTTTTTTTTATGGCTATATATCTGAAATAAAAACCCAAACTGGCATTTGTGGGGTCATTACACAGAAACTCCCTCAATCCCCAACCTTGTCTTTATTGTAATATTGACCTTTAAAAAACCGCAGCGACGTTCGTGTGGTCTAAAATATTAGACCCGCGTTGCACTTGTTCACCGTTTAAAGGAAGGTCAGGGTTTGTTAACACTGAAGATGGGATAAACAGAAGATATTTTCAATTCTTAAACTGTCAGAGCAAACTATACATATAGTATTTAAATGATTTTTTTAATTGTGTTAATCTACTCTCATTTGGAGTTTAAAGACAAGTAACCCATACTCGATTAAGGCAAAAAGTATATTTTATTGTTATTTTTAGACGTAAGGCCAGAACAGATAGTAAGACGCGGTGCTAAAAAAATATTACTATTATTATTATTATCGCTTCTTAATACCTGTTCAGGTTATACACATATGTAATAATTTTTCTAATAGGGTAGGAATGAAGAAGGAAGCATTTTAAAGGTAATCTACTTCCATTCGCGTGGAAGGAGAGTGAGAAACAATTTAGGAAAAAAACACTCTCAATAGAACCAACCTGGATTCTAACTCCGACTTCAGTAGGCCAGTCTAACACGAGAAGTAGTAAAGTTAATGTATGTGTTCTGGTTAGACGGCTTTCCCTAAAAATATATTGGGACAAGTCAATGAAATGTAGCATGGTAGCTTGTTTTTTAAATATTTTATTAAAAGTTAAGTTCTGATAAAAATTAGTTCATATTATAAATCTTCCCTTAATTGAAGTCTAAACAAGAGAATTAGTAATGGGTTCGATTTGGCTCCACGTTTAAAATAAGTGGACAAAAAAGAAAAAACAGTCATAAAACTCCACCTTATTGGAGACACAAATAACTCAATTAAATCATCCATCACCTTAGCTCAAATAAGGTTATTTATTAGTATATCAGGAATATGAATTAATAGAGCCCTTTTTTTTTTTTAGCGTATGGAATCTTTGATCGGGAGAGATATATATAGTATCCGGTTCGGTTGCTTGTGTGTAGACTTGTGGCTACTCTGGTAGCACAGAACGTTGACCAGCATGCACCTACGTAGGTTGTCTACACGTCGTACCCTCAATGAGATAATTATACTACTATAAAGCCACATGGCTGACTCACTCACAGACATTATTGTTAACTTCCAGATGAGCTAGAAACTTGAAATTTGGCAAATTTATAGCTTCTAGTCTGTAACCGACGGGAAAATTACAAATAGTTTAAAAAAACATTTTTAACCCTCGAAAGAAATTCAAAATATCGGAGCAACTTTAAAGTCGGTGAGGACCTTTTTTGGAGGTCTCTTGTGGCTTAACGGTAAGACCTATAAAAAAAAAGCTCTGGAATTACATTAGTTCACTAGTACTTGCAAAGATAACGCACTGGGGGTTTGGGGGCGTAGCGCCCAACGAGCAAAGCTAGTAGTGATTATTCATTTTTAGAGAAAAATATTCATGGTACCAGCCGGGAATCGAGCTCGGTACCCCTCAACACCCACGAATCAATCATATCGGCTATTTTGTGTGTTGATGGTTGTATTATTTTGGTCCAGGGGTCGGAAACTGGTTGTTCCCAGGAATGTATCTATCAAAGAAAATAACCATCTCCAAAAAAGTTTGCAAAGTGGTTTACACTAAGGAGATCTGGGTGTTATCCTAACCAAGTATTCTAAGATATGATTTATCGTACTTTCTTTGGTTGAAAACTTATTAATATATAATTTAAGTCTACCCTCCTCCACCTGTTCAGTTAAATTTATTAGTGGTGTTAATATCCAGTAATATGCAATTTAAGTGTCTGATAACAAAACCACTATCCTCAATACTGAACTAAGGGTCCCTGGTTCATTTCCTGGCATCTCTGAAAAATGTAGCATTAGTAAAATGTGTTTCTCTTTTACTTTTATAAATTAACTGCTGATAGGGTTGGATGTTGTGTCTATACTAGATATTTTATAGCACAGCATCTTACTACTCATTTGGGTTATATTCATATTTACTAATTATGCAAATGGGATAGGGATAAGTAAGGTTTAATTTAGAGGTAGTTTACCTTAATTTGTGGCCAGTGAGAGTGAAAAACCATTTATGAGAAACTACCCTCTGTAAACTCAACTAGGATTTAAACCTCGAACTCCTTAGATCATCTGCAGTTTAGTCTATCATGAGAGTGATGCTTTAGACTATGCAGCCACCGAAGCGGGTTGTTCTAGATTTAAGCTAGATTATAATTCATGTGTTGATATAATCAGTTGGTTCAGTAAGTGCAAGTTAAAAATAAACTGTCCTCACAAGGGTAAATAGGATAAAGTGGGTGAATTTTAATGAACTACGCCAGCATCCTCCTGAGAAAGAATGTAAAACCATTAATAGGAAAATCCCCTCTTGTGCACCAAGAAGACATGATTGAACGCTGAAATACTTGGTAAACAGAATTCAAACTAATAGTACAACTTTGATGGTAGGGGTGGTCGGGCACCCGAAATTTTGGGCAATAAATTGGGCATCTAAAAATCCCGGAATGTCGATCGGGTATTTCAAGAACTTGGTAGCAATAGCCTCTAATTCAAACTTTGAAAAAAATATTGTTTAACTGATATTCATAAATGAATAATTATTTCAATTCATCTAACATTAAACAAAGGTATTATTTTTTATTAATTCGTAAATTATTATGTTTGCTTTCAACAAAACTACGATAACATTACTCACAGGTTACAAGTCTACAACATGGCGAATTCAAGATTCCTACAATTTAATTTTCTCCGTCAATGCCAACAACATAATAAATTCAACATTTCCACATTGAGATTTTTAGGCCCTATGCTTGTGAAAACTTAATTTAAATTAGCTTTATTTACATTTATTTGATCTATTATTATTAGCCAGATTTGTTAGTATATAGATAGAAAAGTACACATCAAATGAACGTTAAATAGCAAACGGCCATTTTGCTTCAACTAAACACATTTTTTATTTCAATTTATGTATGTTTCAAGCTTCGTGCATACTGTGGCCTTTCAATCTTTTAAATATTTATTTGCAGTTATGTAGTTACTCAAACCTTTAGTTTTGAAATACTTACTTATTCCTGCCGCTCAAATGGCAAACGAACGAATTTTTTCAGGTTCTAGAAATGTGTGTACTAGATGTCGGGAGCAATTGCTCAAAGATGTAGAGGAACTGGTCATGCTCCAACAGAACTTTCACAAAGCAAAGTGAAATCTGCTCTAGTATTAACTATAAATTCTTGAGCCTAAACCAACCATTTAAAAGATTTTTAATCAAATTTGACTGTTTTAACTTGTAATTTGAAATTTAATAGGCCTGTGACAAAATTGATTATCTTTAAAAAATTAAATTATACTGTTACATTTATAATTTGAAATTGTATAGACCTGTGACAAAGTTGTTTGCAAAATGAAATTCCCGCCCGAGTGTAATTTTGTAATGCCCGCCCGATACAATTATTTGCTGCTTGACCACCCCTATTTGATGGTAAAATAAATCTTCATAAATGAGTTTGCAATCCAACACCTTAGCTCAGATGGTAGCGTATCTATCTACTGAGCTAAGGGTCCCAAGTTCGATTCCCAGCATGGCCAAAAAAAATATCATTGGTAAAATTAGGGTTTACCATTTCACAATGATGAATTAATGGCCAGGGACTGGTTGTTGTACCTGTCTTACTCTTAAGTTAGGTCATAAGGCATATAAAGCCATGACAGGCCTAGCCAGTCAATAGTGGAAAATATAATATGGCTTGAATAAAACAATGAGTCAAAACACAGGCTCAAAACAGTAATGGATGTAAAGTAAAAGTAAAGTAAAATGAGTTTGGAATTGAAAAATATCAGTTGAACATGCAATGGTGTATCTTAACTTTGATGGTATATACAAAACCAAAATACAAAACCATAATATTTATTATCTCTGAATTATATTTCATAACACCATCAGACAACATATATGTAACAAATAAAATAGTATTCCTTCTTTAATAATATATTCATTTTAAACAAATATACATAACATATAAAATATTTTTGAAATGTATATTCTTATTCAAGAATATCATGTTTAAGTTGTTCTAACAAACGGGCATGTTAGTTGTGCGCAAACACACAACGCTGCATACAATTACCATATTAAATCCAAAGTATATTTCACTAATAGAGTTTAACAATAAAATTATGTTAATAACAGTCTATAATTCACTAGGGTCATATTTATTTAAATACAAAAAATCAAGCATTCTAAACAACGAAAAAATTTAAAATACAAAACACAACAAACTTTTGATAATATTTGGTCCACCTCAACAACAATAGTTAACTACCTAATATATTATTTTACATAAATATCTATGTATATGTTTGAAATTAATAATATATTTAATATACATTAGCATAAAGTGTATTCTTATTACATGTTCAGGCCATACATATATATGATAATTACTCTAATGGGGTATAGATGAAGAAAGCATTTTTAGAGATAATCTATCTTTGAAAAAATAAATATAGCCTGTTTTTAATAAACAATTTCACAGTCTAAGACATTTAGGTTCTACATACTTATGTTTAGGTGTTTCAGCTTGGAAGTTACACGGAAAGGAATTGAAAGATGTGGGTCATTTTACAAAATGGCTCCAATATTACAACTTTGATCATCTGGGATTTCTATTTTTGTAATAATAATCCAATTGTAAACATATTTACAATAAATTAGTTACTTTGCAATTATTGCCGATATTCTTTCTACGGGTCGTGTGGCACGTATGGGTGATGAGTGATGACAGACGTGTAAACAACATTTTACTTAGCCATAAGTAAAATTTAAAAAAAAAATATATTAATGCTGAAGAAAGTTGGTATTTTTTATAAATAATATTGTTTCATAATTTATTTAATCCATTGATTCTAAAAATGATTACTATTTTCAAAACTATGATTAGATGGTAGTTGTTTTTTTGCCACTGTCTCTCAATACTTACTTGGATTACACGGATATGAACTCATAATACTAATATGTTAGTGATGATGAAGGTTGAATTTAGAGGAATTGTATGGGTATTTGGGTGGAGGAAGAGTATAACACCATTTATAAAAAGCCACTCTCAATACACACTGTAATCGAGAGTCCAGTCTTTTGAGGGAGTGAGTGACAACTTAAGTCTCTTAGACCATAGAAGTGAGTCATGTTGTTAATACGTCCATAATAATAAATCTGTAATAGCTCAATGTAAGGATTAGATCACTTTGTTTTAAGAGAATTATTTTTTATAATTTTATAAAATATATATTTATTTTCTTCGATGCTGCCAGGGTTTTTGTCAGCTGGACATTCCTGGCGTGCTACTGGTGATGGTGGATATGAAACTGTCTTCTAAGATTTGGGCACCATGTAGGTGGAGTCACAACGCCCCGATGTGATGCCGGTGAAAGTCTTTAACCTAATTTAAGCATAGCTAACCAGACCATGGTGACCATAGAATCAATTCTCCCATCAGGAAAATAACTATTTTACCGCCGGGAATCGAATCTAGGACCTTTAGATTAGTAGCCAGGAATAATGAAGATTAGACTAGCCTCAAAAAATTAATGTATTTTATATCAATAATACAAAAAACTATGTGTAATCTTACTAAGCAAATGAAACACGATATGTATTGATTTAAAAAGATATTAACTGACACATACAAACTTAAAAAAAGATTTGATGAAATTTTATTTTATAAAAAATATTTCATTATATTCCAGTATAATTATTGTATTAAATTACATCAACCTTTAATAATGTATTATGTTAAAAAGTAAAAAAAAAAGTCACGGGAACAATCATAAACACTGTGTGCCTTTAAGTCTGACATCTGAGCTCAGTCAGTAATGTGTCTACTGAAAAAGGGTCCCAGGTTTGATTCCCGGCATAAGCAAATAAAATATCATCGATGAAAATGGGGTTTTCCCTTTTACACTGATAAATAATGGTCAGGGAATTGTGTGTTGACTTTTGTGTCAGTTCTAGAATTAAGTTAGTGTGTAAGTTGTGTGCTGATATAATTAGTCAGTTTATGATGTGCACACTAAGTACTCCAAGAGTTACATGGATGCCCTGGAAAAAAGAATAAATGGTTGGCTGCTAAAGAAAACCACAGGTGTCATTAGTGTAAGGATAGGGGCATACTTCCCCAATCTCCCTAAAAACTTTAGTACCGTAAAATAAACCGTGAAATGTTTAGTTTGGAAAATTGAAAATTCACATTTTGAGCAATGCATAAATGATTAAGGTAGCTTTTTTTTATACATCTTATAGAAATAATTTCGTTATATTATTCGTGTTATTAATTTTTTATTTTCTAATTTAAAGTGAAAATTAGTTTTTTCTGTCCCTCTGAGTAATTAAGAGCTGGTAACATCTATAAAGGAAACTAACTAGTCATTACCACACAATACCGTTACCTGTGTTTTGTCAAATTCTCCTGGTGGTAATGCGATTTACTTAACCTAAATCCTGCAAATTTCATAATATATATATTTCATAAAAATTAATAAATATGATATAATTGTAGGTTATAATAATACACAAATAGACCATATTCTATGGCTGCATTGTTTAAGGTGTCACTCTTGTATTAGACTAGACCGCCAATCACAGGGAGATCAGGATTCAAAGCCCAGTCAGGTGTACTAAAGGGGATTTTCCCAAAATAGTTTTCCACTCTCTGTCCAAGAAAATGTGGGTACACTTTTTCTAAATTCACCCATCCTGATTAGCATAATTAGTACATATGTGTACAATCTGAAAAAGTAGTAAGATACAGTGATAAATAAAAAAAAACAAGCACAAATAAAATTAAAAACACTAACACAATCATATTATAAACATGTCTTGAATATTTCAATGCCACATGGCATCCTCCTTAGGAAATAATAGTATTAGCCTGCTTAGTTCACTTTACATAATACATAAAATTGTGATCTAAGATTTGCTACTATCAACTTTGTTTTAATAATATATCACTGTCCAAACATATATTGATAGCGATCCCAAACACGTTTAAATAAAAACCTAGCAAAAAAATGTAGTACAAACATAATTAGGCATTTCAAATACACTAAAATTAATATTAGTCCTACAGCTGTTTTGTTTATTACTGTAGTACAGTAAAATTATATTAAAAAAATTCTGAAACATGTAGCACAAATAAACCTTGAAATGAACAACCATGCGATTGATCACTACCCTTACCACCCCTTTCTCATCCAGTATATGATAACCAGACAATCAATTCCTCTTGTGCATCAAATATACATTTCACAGCTCTTGGCACAGGGGTTTAATTATTTTAAGGTACATTTTTTAAACAAAATATATTCCTTAAACAAGTGCTAGTTTAACATAATATTAGTCTAGCAAAATTATTATTTATTCCTCATAGCTACCATATCCTCATCAACTGTTTCTAGCCTGTGACAAGGTCAGTTTAGTAAAATGTCTCCACCTTCCTTTCGTAATTGCTTTCATTCTTCTTTTCCCTACAACACTTTTTGTTATCTGCTCCTCCCATCTCTTTCTTATTTTCCCTTCCGGTACTATTATTCTCGTTGGTATTCTCTCCTTTTTCATATTTTCATACTCATTACGTGCCCATACCATCTTAATCTTGCTTTCTCTACTATCTCATGTACTCTCAGTACCCCCCAATCGTTCTTTGATAGCTTAATTCTTTATCCTTTTGACAGCTAACATGCTCCTCACAAACTTCATTCCCGTGGCCTCTACTGTTTTAGTATCTCTTACACTCAATGTCCATGTTTGTGCTGCATATGTGACTATAGGTACAAAGCACGCCCTGTACAGCACTTCTTTACCATTCAAATTCCAGATAACTAAAACTAATAAAAAAATCAATTCATAATGTCAACACAGGTAAACTTGAAATTCTATCAAGAAATGTGTTATTCCAGTATTTTACTAAACATAAACACCAGCAGTCATCAATTAATTCTGTATAACCATATCAAAAAATTGTGTGGGCCACCTGTATTACAAACAATTTGTAAGTCTCGATTTCTAACTTTTCGCCCAAATATGCAAGGAGCTGTTTTTTTGAGTCGTTTTACTAGTCGTGAGGATTTAAATATACAAACATTTTGTAACTGTGTTCATGTTTGTTAATACTATGTCTACCCTTTCCCCACTCAGGCAACTCACCCCTTCCCCCGCAATTAAGCTACCCCCACACTGCCTCATGCAGTGTTGCCAATTTTATGATCTGGATACTTCTTGTGCCATAATTTCACTAGAAGACAATCCAATTAAAGTAGTATCCTGGGGATCTAATAATACATTAATTATTTTAAAAAATAAAGCTAACTGATCACTGGTGTCGAAGTTTAGTGCTTAGATATGATGGTTTGAATCAAATCGCAGGAGAAATTAATGTTTATGTGGTGTGATTGATTTTGAATATAATATAATTGCAAACTTTCACAATAGTATATTGATGCTTGTGTATTAAGTGCAAGTTTTTATTTTTATACATAGAAATGATACTTGTATATTACGAACTGTTTTTGTTTTTTTACAAAGAAACAAATGACAAAATAAATCCATTTCAGGTCAGTGTACAGTCACTTAAGACTAGATTGAGTCTGAATGAGTCTGCTTTTTAACAATTCAGTAGCTTTATTTGCTCAGGTAGATATTTTAGGTTTCTGACAGTTAGTTCCTTCTTCTGGCCCTACAGGCTGCCAATTACCGACCGTTGATCTACACTAAGTTAAAGTAGTTTAAATAATATGAACCTGTCTTAGCATGGAGGATGGGAACACAGTAATGATAATCAGTTTGAAACCATACCCAATACACTCAGCGAGGATTTAAACCCTGACCTTCCAGTCAACAAGTGATCAAATGAAATGAAAGCATAACACCTTTTAGTGTGCGGCCATAGATGCAGGCAACATACTTGTAAAAAAAAATCTGAAGGTTTTTATAAGAAAGTCAACAATAAATCAAAATTTGCCATAAGGATTCCATTTAAATAATCATCAAAATAAACACAAGAAATGTTTCTATTATCTGTACATGGAGTGACCAACATAGATTATATCGAACCATATTTACTTCTTAATTATGTTGTCATATCATTGTATATCAAATCTGCAACATTGCATTGGTTGGTATAACTGATAATATTGAGAAGACTGCGGTTAAATCCTTGTACCGGGATCACAATCAAGTTAAAGTTCACTCAATATAAAGAAACTGTGTGATCAGTAGTCGTGTAAAGGGCTGTCCATAGACTAGGTACGCATATCAGGGAAAGGGAGGTGGGGATCATGCTCGGCGTGACCAAACGCGAAGAGGGAAATAGGGGAGTCAATGCATGCAGTCACATTACAAGAAATCTCATCGGGCACCGTTTTGTGTTAATAAACCTGACTGCATGCACATATAGACACACAATGCACGACTCATCAACTTCAATCGTCGAGCTTGGTGAAAACATACGAACATATTTCAATAAAAGGGTTATATAAGCTCTACAATTTAAAATATTATTTAAATAGTGGGGATGGAGGTGATTGCATGATAAGGTGACATAATTTTAAAATGGAGGGTTCACAAAATTATGTAAATGTGTGACAATAGGGGGAGGAGGGGGTAAAAAAAAACTGAATTAGTTTATGGACAAACCCTAATATAAAAATTTGAGCAAAACACAGGCAATGAATTTGGATTGTTTGAAGACAATTTGTTCACTATAGTGAAACCCAAGCATTTAGGGTTGATTAAGCTACAAGTAATTAAAATAGAAGCTAAGTGGATATACAAAATAAAGTTAAACAAGAGGCTGCAACGTTTTAGAGTTCGCAAGAAGCGGCCAAACTATACCAAAGAAGTTGTGAGGATATCATAAACAAACAAATCAAGTATTAAATAGCCCTATTGACGTTGCTCTCAACATGATTAGCTAGCAAGAACAGGCGATACCTTCACTTAACGTCAAAGTTCTCCCCTGGACAACTCTTAAGTAAACATTAAGTTAGCTGCATTGTGATGGCTTCATTTAAAAATACAAAGATAACTGTTACACCACATTACATGAACATAAAGTTGATCACGATCTCTACATTACCTTTTACTGTAATGATGATACTTTTAATAAATAAAGGTGTTTTTTATTTTTTCTACAAGCATACAGGAAAATTTGCAACTTTTTTCTTTAAGTGTATTCATCATTTAACATTTACTTTGTGGACCAGCCAAGTATATAATAACTATATTAATTATATAACAGAAACAACATTCAATTTCTTGGCCATCTCATCTCTGTAAAAATTACAACCCTAATTTTTCTAAACTTTTCACCACTTACTGAGCTAAGTAGTCAGACATTAGAAGCTTAATCTGAGAGTAAAAGGTAGGAAAAATAAACTGCACCAACATGAGTGTTTTAATTATCCAGGTAGGTGATGGTATAGTTAATCTTGGTTACCTTTATCAACCTTTTATTTGTATACTAAGTCGTAAATTATTTTGTATTACTGGTATTTCAACAAACAAATAAATAAACACAGGCTTGAGATTGATGTATAAGGGAAAGATATAAGTAAACTAGCAAAAGAAATTTTGAAAAGTTGGATGCAAGTTTCATAATAGAATAATAACATGTAATTGTAATTGAATATCATCGTTAGATAATATAGCCCATATATAAAACCTCAAATTATGTTCATGCCCCATTTAAATGTTGAAAGCTGGTTGTGATGGCAGCACAGAACAAAGTCTAATTGAATGAGCTTCCAAGAAAGCATTTAAATATAAACTCAAAAAGAAATTTCATTTTAGTGCAGTATGATAGAAAGAGCCTAATGTTTTGGACCAGGTACTATCACAGTTTTTATGATGACTCCTGAGAGTCATACATTTTATTGAAAGGAATACAAAAAAAATATATATAGCTCTACTTTCTTCTAACTGTACTTGTGATTACTTTCCATGTATCAGTATTATGAATAAATGTTCAAACACTAAAAAGTGATTTAAAGCCCATTCCAAACAACCAACATGATGAACATCTATTGGTAAAGATGGAGTGGCTCTTGAACTTTACAACTAGCCCATATTTCTTAAGTTTAGAAATGACCAGTAATCTGATTACTAAGGGTGTGCGAAGTTTCAAGAACTCAACCCGATGTTTCAAGAAGAGGGTTGGGATAAGATAGTGTGTTAAAATCAGCTTTTATAGTTCTTCAGTTTGCTATGCATCCCATTCAAACACTTACTATTTAAAGCTTGAAATTAAAGATCCCAAATTCATAAATATTCCATTATTTTTTAGTTTTTATTTTCTGGAATTTCCTGGGGGTTTTTTTCCTCCCAGAAACAAAAAAATTACTTGGCATTTCCTGGTGTACCAAGTGTGCGACAACCCTTCATACAAACTTAAATTTAGCTTGAATATTAGTTCATATATTCCTTTCTAATATGGTTAATATCCAAAACATGAACTTTGTACACCCCCAGTGATTCTAAATGTCAGCCTTATCAGAAAAACAGCCCAAGCTACCATCCCTTGGAGGGCTAGATCCACCTTACCAGAACATCATGTCTCAGGCGACCCCCTGGCGTAGGTTTGGGTTGTCTGGTGCCCTGGAGGGAATTCTGGTCTCTGCATATAGACCAGCCCCCCTCAACAAGTCAGTGTGATGCTGTCGGAACAAAGGGTCATGGGGCGAACTCATTGCGGGAAGCATGCACCCCAACACTGGGGAGGGTTCACACAGCCCTCCCACCACCCTCTCCTGCGAGATGTGAAGTTCCTCATGCCGCAAGTGAGGGTGATGCCCTTGGTTTTGACAGTGCGGGGGACCCATTATGTGGCTCATCTGAGGCATTGACACCGGAAGCACTAGGTTGGGGTGAGAAGTGGTGGGAGAGGAGATATGCATTTCTTGGGTCTGAACAATGGTCGAAGCCAGGGATAAAGGAGGTGTCTGTGAAGTGGACGGAACTCTAGAGTCTTGAATCGGGTTGTCAACGGCGCTTGTTGTCATCAACTGCTGATGTTGAGATGATGTTGAAGAGGTGGTGGACGACTTACGAGTGCGAACTTTGACCATGGACCGCCCTGCGCCAAAGTGAAGGAGCTCCAAGTGTCGGCGTAGGTTGCGAGACTGGCGTAAAGTTGCACCACAGAGAGGGCAGGTGGCGGGTTGGTCTGACACACTGTTCTTCTTGCATGCTACAACACATTCACATGAGACTAATAGAAGTAATTTTTTATTAGTCAAATACACTAAACTCTTGATTATGTGGGATGGTAGCGGGGCAAAATTGACCTGGATTTTTTTTTTAAATTGAGAAATTGAGTGAGCTGCTTTGCCTCAAAAATAAATACTGAATAAGTATGCCCAAATAACACTTAGTCATTAACTTTTGCTATAAGCTAATGTCGCCCCAACCGTTCGATGATATGTTTGCAATTTCACCAATTTTATTTTCTGTTATTATGTACAGTCAAATGTAAAATTATATTTACATTTCACGTTAAATTTTTCATCCAAACGTTCAGGCTTACTGGCTTGTACATCGCTGGACATTTATATCATAGCATGTAGGGTGGGCCTTTAGTTTAAATTTTATTAAATAATTAAAAATTAACACTCTAATTAGTCTGGAGCCTGCTTAATGCAACACCGAATAGTAGAAAGTCTACTATATTTTTATATTGTTCGTTTAATCACCATATATCACAATACCTGTTAAGACAATTTGATATTAGAATAATATTTTTATGTAAGTAAGATTTAAACTTACTGTTGTGCCTTTAAATTACATTTTTACTTTCTCGCTATCTTAAAGGTAGAGAAAGTATTGTGATTGTCAAAAAAAATCAAACTCAAGATTTTGATTAATTTTGATGACCCCCCGAATAAAAAAATAGTGGTTTTTGACTTTCCATCTGTCTGTTTGTACCTCCAACTAGAGCCTAAACTATTTTACCGCTCGGGCTTAATTTTGGTATCTAGGGTTTTCATAAGGTTGCACCGAGGTATTTTTGGAATTGGAGAAAATCGACTTTTTCTCTTTTTGCCCTTCAATAAACTAACCTGAATTTCGGTCCATGAAGGAAAATGTGAATTTCAAAACTGAAGGTAATTAATTTTGGATTTTCAAAATGTTGAACACTTCTAATATATTTTAACTTATGAATGAGAATTCAAATCAATGACCATACTAGAGCAACTGAGCTGGATTTATAGGAGTTGTCTAAGAAATTTATTTAAATAAATTTACCGTCAATAAGTATTTTGTTATGTAGCTTTATTTTTGTCATATTATACAAACTACAAAGGAAGAGCTAAACATACTACTATTTTAAACTGTAAACTAGTACAGTGGTCTTGTATATGAAGAAATAAACTTCATTTAAAAACACAATGTTTTTCTGGATTTTTTAATTTCCCATAAATAAATGTCTTAAAATATGCCTAGACACATGATTATTAAGTTCAACAAGGTGTAAGGAAAAAAGTGGTTACATTAAATAATGCAATCTTAACAAGTCTTAAATTCCGACTAGATATTATTCTTAAATAATATACGACTACTATTACTACTTATTAAATAATTCTAATGGGTATTTAAAGATGGCACAGAGAAAATATTTCATATATATATATAAAAAACCAGTGTAGTAATTAATATATATATTCAGTAGCCCCATGGTTTCTTTGGTGCTGACTGACAGCTCACAGCTGACGGCTTTGAAAAGGTACCAGACCAAATTATGTATCCCTATGCCAAACCATATGATCTGCTAAAACATGTGTTTAGCAGCTGTCAGTCAGCACCAAAGAAACCACGAGGATACTGTATTACTAATAAGAGGTCCCAAGAAAAATTGTACAACTAAAACAGATAATGATGAATTATTCCAAAAGTTATTTTAAAATAGGATCTAACATGTGGAAGTAGGTCCTCTACTTGTTGTGATGCAATGGAATGTCCCTCATAACACACCACTTCCCTACAAATATAACATGACACTGTGAAAGGGAACAAAGTTTAAACTAGTCATCACTTTATAGTGTGGTTCGGTGACCTGGTGGTCTAGTGGTTAAGGTGTCAGACTTCTATGCTGGCGGCCGGGGTTCAATCCTCGGTCCCGGCAAAGATTTATCTGATTACCAAACCCTTCCTTCACCTCTGACAAGACATCTTGTGAATGTGAAGAATGTCAGGTCTCCACCGTGGTTCGGATTCCACGTTAAACTGTAGGTCCTCCATTTCATCTCACAATCACCCTACCATTACACATTAGCGTAAGTGCGTATAACCCGAACGGGTAGTAAGACGCGGTGCTAATAATAATAATAATAATAATATAGTGTGGTAACTAAAAGATACTGGAATTGAGATGAGTGAAATCACTATACCGTATCAATAAAAGACAATTAAAAATGGCATGTTTTAAAAAATAGAACTAACTCCCTACACATTTTTATCTTTATTACAGTCTTCAACCTTTCTCTTTGGATTCTAAGTTTAAGAATCTCCTATAATTTCTCCTTAGATTCGAAGTTGATATTTTCACTTGATAAGCAAGTTAGACAGAAAATCAATTAATTTAACAGTATATTCAAAAGTACTCTAGATTCACAGAAAATAGCCATTGTTCACACAGATTAAAATGTCAGTATCGCAAGATATCTACGATTAAAAAAAATTATAGCTTAGGTATTTGATCAATTGGTTAGAATTAATTATACATTCAAATTACTTAGAGATGAGGTATTAAACATAAAAATCTTTTGAGCGACTGCCATCGTGAGATGGATTTTTGATTATTATTTTGAATTTTTATTTTATTTAAGGTATCTAGCATGTACTTTCTGAACTGAATGATTATATAATACGAGAATTTCTATGAGCGAGAGTGAAAGGGCCTACCAATTTTGCAGGGAATAGGTATTTTGTTGTATATTGTTTACATGCAAAAATTGACATGAGACTGACAGCTTTACTTCCCCTCCGAAGGAAGTTGGGCTACGGATTTTTAACACTCAAGAAAAATCCGTCAACACCGGCTGGGTTTGAACTTGTGGATATCGATCAAATTTTGAGGCAAGCACTTTAACCCAAGACCATCGGGGTCAAATATTTTGAATTATTCTTTGAGGAAAACCACTTTTGAGTTAGTGGTATGGTCCAATTATGCGTAGTACTTCCAGACTTACATTGACAGGCTCCCCTATGGCCCTATAGCCTAATATTAATTAAGGCATCATTCCATTATGTTAAGTGAATATAGAGTGCAATCCTGGGCTATTGAGAAATATCATATAAGTATGCAATATTATAACGCTTAAATTACAGATATTTCAGCAAGCAGGAAAACTAGTGTATTAATTTGACTATATAGGTGTGCGAAAATCCAAAAACTTTAACTTTGTTTCAAACATTCATCAGGTTCAACTTTGCTTCAAAAAATGTTCACCTTTGACCATTATGAAGTTTTGTGAGTTAAAAGTATTGCCAGCTAAACTACATATCTTTACTGAATTTGTATTAATCTGTAGTGATAATAAAATGAATTATTACCTAGTGGTTCGGAAATGAATACAAGACATTGTAGAAACACTGTACAAAGTATAAATTAAGTGAAAGTGAAGAAAGCGTACATAAAAGGATAGTTAGGTTATGCTTGGATAGGAACAGACACACTTCTGTACTGTTTTTGTTTTTGTTCTGTACTGCACTTATTCTGTACTGTTAAATACTATACAAATTAATGCTTACTAATTAACTAAATTGTTATTTAACAACAAACATTATTTTTTAATTATTCAAACTTTGATTCTGCTTCGGGAATAATTTATATATTTGATTAGGCTTTACTTTGAATCTAAAACATGGACTTTACATAGCCTCTACTTGAAACTACACTTAACTACCCTCCTAAATACTTAAGGATATTTGAGGATTTGATAAAATTCTAAATTCAAGATCCTGAGTAAAAATTATTTTTTTAATTTTTCAAATGAAATTTGTTTTAGGACTTTAATACTGCTTTTTGATGGTTTAGAACCAATTATAATTATAAGATGAAATTAATAACCAAGTCCCAGACCAGTAATTTAGCACTTGATTGAATGTATGACTGTTATAATGAATGGATTATAGGAAATAATGTTAGCATTTAGCTACTATGTGTATTTTCTATTTTTCTATTATATATATTTCCTCTTCTGTCTATAATTCTTTCCAAGAGACAGATTTGGATTCAAGATTCGAGATTCAAATGTAAATTGGAGGTTTAGATTCAAGATTCAAAATCGTAAAATAATGGATTTGACCCAACTCCAATTTCAAGTTAAATATTTAGACTTTACAAAATTGAAACAGTATTTACAAGAATGAGTTAAAATAATACATAGTTTAAAGCTTATTTTATAAAGAGAAATACTTCTTGTCTGCAATTGCGTTAATATACCACTAAGTATTGCTGCAAGTCTTAAGTCTCTTCTTTGATGATTTGAGTGAGTTGCCCCAAAGGAGGAGGAGAGAGGATTCCTGATGACAATGCATTGCTAAAAGACATAGAGGATGGGAGGGGGGAAGCAAAAGGTGACACACGACACACAATTTGTTCACACTCCCGACTACTGCCCTCCAACAGCAGAGAGGACTCCAGAGAAACAGAGCCAATGCTCGGTTGCATCGGGACATAGCTAAGCCTCGACAGGCTGTTTGACGAGTCTTCGAGGTCGGCGGGAAGGGGCAGAGCGGGCGTGGTGGCCAACGGCGGGTTCATCATGCGGTACTTGCAGCTGGTGAGGAGATGCCTACGGAGGTTACGCGCTTGACGTAAAGTGGCCCCACAGAGGGGACACACTCCCGGCTGCTCCGAGGCGGCGCGCATTTTCCCCCCGCCCGAACACGTGGCCACTGCCGCTGTGCAATACAAGACACACAAACACAAAAAAAACACATTACCATAGCCTGGTTGAACTACTACACTACAAAACTATAATTTAAAAATATGTAGTTACAATGCTTTCCAAAAGTACTACTAAAGCCTTTGAAATCTAAAAAATTAAGGTATGATCGTTCGACTACTATCTATCACACAAAATACTTTATATAAAAAATGAATACTACTTAACTGTACTTTTAATGCTTTGATCAAAGGTTATCCAAAGGTACTTAAAAGTTACAATTAATATGCTCTAAAATATTTGACAACATGAAGTGTGACTTCAAATTAGACTAATAAGATAGATTCATACTAGATGGTAGTATTTAATGTGGTTAGTAAATCCTAGAAAACTTAAGCAACCTAAAATTGTGAAGCAAAATAAATTGGTCGTCAAATGAAAACTAGCAAGTTAAAGCAGTTCAACCAGTCACATAACTGTGCTTATTTGTGTCTTGTCTCTTGATAACACATTTTGTTTTAGTATACCGGAGCCCATTTGAAGGCACAAATCATGTTTAAGTTTACTAGTTAAATCAATGGATTGTCTATTAAAAACATAGCTAAATTAGTTACAGGATGAACACGCTGTGCATACCATTAATTTATAGGTATACATACCGAATCATGCCATTCCCTTGTGGGGTAGGCAATAAACTGTGCATGTAACTCAAAAAACAACAGCTATGTACTTACACTCTGTACATCCTCACTAGGTTTCTCCGCACCTCCCATCATTGCATAAACCCTTCGCTTCAACAACATTCATACACCAAGTCATACATGCATTTTTATTAATAAAACTCTTAATGTTTCTCTTGTCCACACATTCATATACAACATTTAGCCACATCTTATGTAGCCTACCCCTTCCTTTTGAGCCATACACTCTACCTTCATATATTTGCTTCGTCACTCGATCCCCACTCATCCTATCAACACACCCAAAACAACGTAAGACGCTTCTTTCACATTAAACTATTGGATTCTTTTTCAAACCCACTCCCTCAGCGCCCATTCATTACTTACTCTGGCCATAAAAGTTTTTCCACATATATGTCTTAGATATCTCATTCCAATCACATTCACTTTGCTCTTGTATTTCTCCTGACAAAGCCACTCTTCACATCCATACAACACTTTTGGTGTTAACACCCTTTTATATATTGCTTCTTCCGATAATACTTCATTCTTTGCAATAGTCCACATACACCCAACTATTCACCTGGATACATTCACCCATCTGTCGATTTCCCCATCTATCCTTCCATTTTTACAGAACATTCTGCCCAGATATACAAAATCATTCACTTGATCTAAAAGGTTTCCATTCACACTTAGCTGACACTCATTTCCTGAGCCATCCTTATCAAAAACTATCACTTTAGTTTTGGAGGCATTTATACAAAGATCCATTCTGCCTGTTGCCACATTTAAACAATTTAATGCATTCTGCAAGTCACTTTCATTCTCAGCCATTAATATAGCATCATCTTCAACTAGCAGCATTTTCCCATTCATATCATCCATTTGCACACCAACAGTATCCTCACAAGCATCCCTCATAAATTTATCCATGAATACAACCATGGCGACGTAACACAACGTAGTTTTATTATTTTTTCGTACCAACATTCTAGATGGCTCAGAAGATGATATGTTATGCGATAATAAAGATGAATATGGTTCAGAAAAATCATACTCTAAATATGAATCAGACTCTGAAATTGATTCATATGCAGATATCAACGGCTCAGAAAATCAGAGTGATATTGATTTAAAAGCAAGTAATGAATAACATACCTACTGGTAATTTTAAAATAAAGGGAATTGATAAAACTAAAGAAAAAGGAAAAATGAACTACTAAGAGTAAATTTGATGAAGAAGATGTCACCTTTGTGCATTGGACTCTTCCCACATTTTTCCTCTTTCCCTAGGTGGGCTTTCTTCATCAAATTTACTCTTAGTAGTTTATTTTTCCTTTTTCTTTGATTTTATCAATTTCCTTTATTTTAAAATTATCTAGCCATTGGGCCACCTCATTTTTAAACATACCTACTGGTAAATAAGGTATAATTGTTGTTAGTAAATTGAATTCTGTAATACAAATATTTCTTAGATATAAGATATTTAATAATTTTATTTTTATTTATTTCCTTGGAATCAAAACTTTTTTCCTGTTGGTGGTACTGAAAAATTAAGGTGCATCTTACAATCAATGGCATCTTAGAATATAAGAAATACAATAATACTACCCTATCTATAGGATAGCGCAAGCAGAACTATAGAAAATATGGAAAGCCGATCTCATCCGCTCTGGCTCTTTTAACGGTAGAAGGTGGAGCCAATCAGATCTGCTCGAGGCACTAAAAGGTTTAAAAGTTGAGTTAACCAAAATGCTAATCAAGCATGTCATACATAACTAACATAAGATAAAGGTATATTTAACAAGTGTTAAAGGATGTTTAATTTACTATAAAACATCAAATAAAAATAAAATTTAAATTAACTACTCACCTTGGTCATCTGCCCCCAACTGTGGTTTGTCATCAACCTCCTCAGACTTAGCCGCCATGTCTGCCATGCTGCCAAGCACATCTTGGTCAGAGGTCACACAGTGTTGGTCCAGAGGTCGGTTCTCGGTGTCTGTGCTAACATCTTGGCGTGACCATTTCCCTCCCGAACCAGATCCTGAACCTATGGCGTGTCAATGTATTGCAGCACTACTCCACAAGTACAATGTGTGAGAATGTTCAACTTTCAAATAGTTATATAGCCAAATTTTCATAGTAGGTTTTTAAGAGTATTAAAAAAGAGTTTTTGTGGTCAAAATTGTTAGGTAACATTTTATTTATCAATAGTGTTATTTTCATAGGAAGAAACTTATCCAGCTAGAAAATTTTTAAGAACTAATTTCATGTACTCACTAAAATTATAGTAAAATGTTGTCAATGTTGACTACAATTTTTTTTTCTCTCTCTAAAAACCTTTCCACAAGAATTCTACTGTAGTTATTGTTAAGCACTAACAGAATTTAGATAAAACTATAGGAAACTAAATTAAAATAGACCTCGGTACCTGTAGAGTTGCGCCTCTTACAACGTTTACGCCTGCGTATGGGAAGGAAAGAGTTGATGACATCTCGCGTGAGGGCCTCATGTGTTGATGGAATGGTAACAGATAAGTCATCTGGTTTCTACCAACAGAGTAATAATAATCTGGGATTACACAGGAACTTTCAGAATCAAATATTGTATTAGTTATTTTATTTACAGCTGTCAAACAAAGCAGACAATACTGCACACTCCCTACCCCCGAATGTCAGTAATTGTAAGATTTGTGTGTATAAAGATGAACAGGCGGGCTACAGAGATTCTATTACCAATACAAAATTCCCTGGATTCTTTGAGTTTTTCACAACATTTTTCAATTCCCTCCAACTTACTTGCTGTATACAATTTTTCCATTTATAAAATGCTATTTTAAACAAATGTTAGGAACTAAAGAAAATCAATTACAACAACCAATTGTTACAAGCTTGTCATCTTAGTTTTAATATTAAGGTGCAAAAACATTTTTTAATATAACCTTGTATTTAAATTTCTTGGTTTTTATTTTTTATTAAATTCTCTTGGTTTTCTCCTCCGATATAAAATAGTATTTGACTTATCCAAGTTTTTATGCCTGCCACTATTGACTAACCCTGAATCAGATAGATTATTTTAAGCACCCGCAAACGCAATAAAACCGTTGTTCCCTATAAGTACATTAAGAATATTATGCCAATGATCCACAAGAACAAACAACTAACAAATTGCTTCAAAAACAAATACTTTACTTTCAAATAACTGAGTTAACTACATGAATAAGCAGACCATCACAAAGAGATTATAAAGCGCTAAGAAAGATAACTTAGCTTGTATAAAACTTATACCATCCTACTTAAGCAATAAGCTCTTTCTAATAAGAGCTATAACCAGTCTCAAGATATAGTGATCAAAGACCCTTGATACTGATCTAGAGGTACCGGGTTCGATTTCTGGCTGGTAGAGGGGATTTTTTCTCGAAAAGGGAATAATTCCCATGGTTACCAGGGTTTGGTTAGTTAGGCTTAAGTTAGGTTAAGAGCTTCATTGGCTCCACCCAGTCATATTCACCATCATAATCGTCTCACCTCATCAGGAAATGGAAAGGGCCTCCAAGAAAAATATTATTATTATATTGTTGTAGTAAGTTAGTAGTAGTAGTAGTAGTAGTAGTAGGGTCATTCCATGTCAAATCAACCAAAAAAAATTCAAATTCAAATTCACCATCACCGATTTCAACCAAACTCAAAATTCTGATAGTATCTATGGAAAAAGTGATTCCTAATTTTTTTCAGATTTTTTTCAGGTACGGTTTTTTATATACAGCTGCCAAAATATTTCAAAATTTGTTAAAAAAAGACATGCATTATAATTTTGAATTGCCTGTAACTTAGACCCTATTTAAGATAAAGAGCTGTATAAGGTCTCATTTTAAAGCTCATTAACTGGGCTTTAAAATGATATTTAACATGATAGGGTCTCAAGCAATCTCATTTTACAAGCAATCATTTCTTTTTTGTTTTTTGAAAATTTCCAAAAGTAGTTTTTTTTAAATATGAAAAAAAAATATTTTGTTTATCCGACCTTTTTCAACAAATTCTGTAAGTTTCAAACTGGGATCATAATGGGATTATAAATAAACAATTTTTCATTGATAACATGTTGATTTTATACAGTCAACACTTGGCAGTATGTTTTACAATCAACTATAGGCCTACACATTTTAATTTATTAATCTAAAATAATATTTATTATAATTATTCAATGAAAATATTACTTACATTAATATTTATTTAATAAGTTTTTAATTAATTGCGTAAGTAAATAAATTATAATTAATAAAGTCAAGTATAGCTTTACTTTATTTTTACATGGGAAGTGGTATTTTCCTGAACTGCACACAATGCATGCATGTTCTAACAGGCAGAGAACTATGAAGAACTCACCACATTGCTCAACCTTCACACAACCAATTAGTCAGTGTTCAGCTGTGGTGAGAGCAATCAGTGTTTAGGCATTTCTCTCTCTATATTGAATTAAAGTTACTTTCTATAAAGGTGTATGTGTTTGTCTTTAGACTATTAGTGAATGTGAATATTCTATGATTGGGACATTTTATTTTGTATAAGTCTTAGTGATTTTTTTAACAATACAACTTTTATGCTTTGTTTAAATCTGAATATTTTTTAATTCATTGTAAGAGAAGTTATAAATATGGATGGATCAACATCAAAGACAAAAGTGAATTTGTTTTGTTGCAATCCACTCAATAAACCAAAACATAATTATCACAATAAGAACTTGAGATTGGTGAATAATAATCTGCTACACAAGTTCAGTTCAAAGATTAAGTCTGGTGATAAGATATGTGACAGTTGTCGCAAATTATTGTCAAATTCTGTGAATAAAGATCAATCTACAGAGCCTCCCTCTGATGATACAGATGATGATTCACCCCAAGAAATTAATATTTCTTCTCCTGAAAAAGCGGATGCTCTGGCTTGTTTGAACCGTAGCCTAATTGCTATAAACGAGTCACCGATAAAAAAAAGCACAGATTATTAGAAAAGATATACCCAGGAGAAAAGCTTAAAAGAGTAAGTGAAGCTTTTAAATTCAAAGTGCTGGAAACCAGTGACACTTCTGATAGTTTGGAAACTCCTTCCCCTGGTGATGAAATACTTCTCCAGATGAAAGAAAAGTTTCGAACAACTACAGATAAAAGTGTGATTATGCAAATCCTTACTACATTACCTTATAGCTGGACCGTACAGAAAATTCAAGATGAATTTGGTGTAGCTAATTACACAGCCCGTAAAGCTAAAATACTCCAGAAAGAGAAAGGAATTATGTCATACCCTGATTCAAAACCTGGAAAAACATTGAAGCCAGAAATTGCTGCAAAAGTACAATCTTTTTATAAGAGTGAAGAAGTGAGCCGTATCATGCCAGGGAGGAAAGACTTTGTCTCGGTTAAAGTATGTGGAAAACGGGAGCATATCCAAAAACAACTTATCCTATGTAATTTAAAAGAACTGTTTGTACATTTTAGGGAGAAACACTCAGATATTAAAATTGGATTTTCTAAGTTTTGTGAACTTAGGCCAAAATACTGTGTTCTGGCAGGAGCAAGTGGTACACACAGTGTCTGTGTGTGTACAATACATCAAAATGCTAAGTTGAAGGTAGCACAGTGTAAATTCCCAGAATTAAGAGAAGGTGAAAAACTGATAAAAACATACCAAGATGCTTTACAAACATTGATATGTGATAATCCATCTGAATCATGCTACTTTGGTGAATGTTCAAACTGCCCAGGAGCAGATGTTTTACGAGCTAGGCTGGAATATTGTTTTGAAGTAAACTGTCTTGAGAATGTGACATTCAAGCAGTGGGTTATAATTGATAAGAACACCAGCTTAGAGACTTTCACTAAACCACGTGAGGAATTTATTAATGATTTTATTGAATCCCTTCCCAAACTTCTGAGACACAGTTTTATTGCAAAACAGCAATCGTTATTTCTTAGTCATCTTAAGGAGGTACTAAAAGAGGGTGAGTTCATAGTGCTTTGTGATTTTGCTGAGAATTACTCCTTTATCTTGCAAGATGCTGCGCAGGGATATCATTGGAATAATGCACAAGCAACAATTCATCCATTCTCCATCTACTCAAGAAGTGACCTAAGCGGCGAGTTGCAGCATACCAGTTTCGTAGTTATTTCTGATTGTCCTATCCATGACACCATTGCTGTTCATTGTTTTCAACGGGTACTCATGGATTTCATGAGGTCGCACTTTACTCCAACTCCATCGAAAATATACTACTTTTCCGATGGATGTGGAGCACAGTACAAGAACCGACTTAATTTCTTTAACCTGTGTTTACATGAGGAAGACTTTGGGGTCAAAGCAGAGTGGCATTTCTTTGCAACCTCCCATGGGAAAAGTTCATGTGATGGGATTGGTGGCACTGTGAAGAGACTGGCTGCAAGGGAAAGTCTACGCCTTGTTTATAATGAGCAAATCATGACACCCCGGCAGCTTTATGAGTGGGCTAAAGTAAACATCAGTTCCATGCACTTTGCATACAGCACAATCCAGAAGCATAAAAATGAAGAAATGATCTTGAAGGACCGGAAGATATCTGCCCAGACTATTGAAGGCACCTTGAAACTGCACTGCTTTATCCCTTTAAGTAAGAGTAAAGTACTCACTAAACTGTACTCCTTCTCAGCATCTTCAAGGGAGGCAGAAACAACAACAAGGTGTGATGATGAACTAGACTTCACAGAAATCGTTGGTTTCGTGACATGCCTATATGGTGACTTCTGGTGGCTGGCGTGTGTTCTTGATTCATTTGAAGATAAGCAGGAATTCAAAGTGAGTTTCCTTCATCCCCATGGTCCAGCTCCTTCAAATTTCACATACCCTACAGTACCTGACATTCTTCGTGTGCACCGAAGCAGCATCCTCACGACAGTGGATCCATTAACAGCAACAGGAAGAGTTTACACATTGACAAAGGCCGAGACAGAAAATGCAACCAGAAAACTTTTTGCAGTGAAACAGATGTGAAGTTTTGAAGTAGGTTCAGTAGGTACTTCAAATTATTTTTATAACAAATTGGAAAAATACAAAATTACACAGTGCATGTAGTTTTAAAATTAGGTTTTCATATGATCCCAATAAGATCCCATTTTGAAACTTTCAGAATTTGTTGTAAAAGGTTTGATAAACATAATATAATGTAACCATGACCGAGACAAAAAAGGTAAATCTAGCATTATCAGACAAGTGTGGAAAAATTTAAAAGAAAAAAAAGAGTATCAGTACATTCTAAAATAAAGTGATTTTGTAAGTGTAAACATGAATACAGAATCTTATAAGTTACTGAATTTGGGATTGAATTAGGCTAGAACACAATTATTTTAACATATTTAGATGCTTATTTTGGTTATTTAATATTAACATTGTTTGGAAGAACATGTGTGGCATTTTTACACAAACCAAATGAATACCCTGCCAGTCATGGATCGTCAAACTGGCAAGTAATTAGCACATTAACAGTTGCATCAACTTATGCTATTTATGTTTTTATAATAATCCCATTGAGATCCCATTATGAAACTTTCAGGATATGTAGAAAAATAATGTATATTTAGCATATATTTTTTTAAGAATTTTAAAAAATCTACTTTTTTTAATATTCAGAATTTAAAATTTCTTTGAATGACCTTGAGATTTTAAAAAATATAAAATTTGCATGTGTCATATCAAATGAAAGCCCAATTAAAGATCTTTCAAATGAGCCATAATTTAGGACTCTAGCACAATTAGATCCAGAGTTATGGTCAGTTAAGGTTTGCTCAGCAGATCAAAAATCATGTTTTTTTAAAAATTTCAAAAATTAATAACTCAAAAATGGATGCAGTAAAAATTCTTTAAAAAATTATACTTGTTTATAATGATGAATTCTACAAATATACCAAGTTTCATAAAAATCAAAAATGGTCGGTTTGAGAGCCTGGTTGATTTGACATGGAATGACCCAGTAGTAGTTGCAGTAGTTGTTATTAATAGTATTAGCATCGCGTCTTACTACCCGTTCGGGTTACACGCACTTACACTAATGTGAAATGGGAGAGTGATTGCGAGATGAAATGGAGGACCTACAGTTTAACGTGGAATCCGAACCACGGTGGAGGCCTGGCATTCCACACATTCACAAGTTGTGATTAATACACGTCTTGTCAGAGGTGAAGGAAGGGTTTGGTGATCAGATAAATCTGTGCCGGGACCGAGGATTGAACCACGGACCCCCAGCACAGAAGTCCAACTCCTTACACCTAGACCCCCAGGTCACCTGTAGTAGTAGTAGTAGGCCCTAATAGGTGTAGCAGTAGTTGTAGTAGTAGTAGTCGTAGGCCCTAGTAGGTGTAGCAGTAGTAGTAGTAGTAGGTGTAGCAGTAGTTGTGGTTGTTGTTGTGGTTGTTAATAATAATAAAAATAGAGCTATAACTTCGCCTACACTGGGATTTACCTCTGCTGCAATAGTTCCAGGTGCCAGCCCTTGTATGTTGAGACAGTGAGCAGCTTGTAGTAGAGAGGGCAGCTGGTTGGGGTCGATGCTCACCTCTCCACGGTATACAAACTCTAAGAGGGCCTCAAGATCTGGGGCAGTGACTCCAGCAAGCATCACAACGGGATGTTTGCAAGGTGTGCTCTGAGCACACACACACAGTTTTTATAAATTGTAATTTGCTAAGGATTTTAATGAAACCAAATGTAAATAAAGATAATATTAACTATGTCTGATGTTTAAGTTGAAATGTATTCTGAAAACCTATTAAATTAGTAAATTTCATTAGGGATGTATGAGTAGGCATTTTTCACTTGGAGTCAAATTCGAATCGAGTAAGAATCAAAACTTAGTTTTTTTTAGTTTAAATAATTTAGAGAAATATTTCTAATTGAATTGCTGCCATAGTCCAGTCTATGCTCTTTTCTGCTGAAGAAGGGGACTGATGTACCCGGATAATTTTATATTTATATGTTTTTATTTGTGAGGCTTACAATTTTATGGAAAGTTTGTAGGCCTTGCCCTTCCATATGCCTTTCAATGGTTAATTCAATGTAACCATTTGGCATCAAATTGAATTTTTGTAATAGATTTATGGCTAAACAATTCTTTTTAGTGTTTAACAAGTAATCAAATTTTTCTAGTTTTGTAAAAATCAAGTAGAGTTCAAGAAGCTCAAGCTCGAATGTAGGTATTCGCACACCCTTAAAAACAGGTTAATAGCCTACATAAAACATAGCCTTCATTTTACAGTTTACAGACTAACCACACAACATTTACATTGAAGTTACTTCACTTGAAAATCAGTATTATGGAAAAATAGAACACTATTTTGATTTAATTAAATAATTTTTTAAATGTCATTATTATACCTTCAAAAGATTGAGCAGTAGAGGGCTGGCCGCACACAAGACAATTTTGTGAGCAGGAAAACTGCGACCTCCTGCCGCTAGTGTTACATCCACCAAGTCACCTCGGCAACGCAACAACTGTACCGTCGAAACAAGTGACGTCCCAAAATCACCCCAAGTTAAACTGTACAGCTGATTGCTACCCATCCTTTACTTCTTTTCGGTGAGATTTATGTGCTAAGCCTTAATAGGTACTATAAATAAAGAAATAAAATTATTTTTCAAAAACTAAATAAACTAACGTAAACAAAAAGTGATTAATCAACCAATGAAAATAACAGAAAATAGGCCCTAGTTCAGTTTAAGTAATTAAAAATAGTACAGGCATAAATTCTTAGAGTAGAGTAACTTATATACATAGATGGAAAACAGTATATTCCAAAATTTATATCAGAAACCTGAAAAAACTAAAATGCAAAAATCTTTGTTTCAGAAAAGCACAGTAATACCGTAACATAGGGACTATGTATGTTAAGCAATTAAATTGTGATTGGAAATATTTAAATATTAGAGCATTTGTAAGGTAGCAAAGGCAACTTTAGAAATGTGATAATTCACAATTAAATGCTTTGTTTAGTGTTTTTATAACTCAATAATAAGGCTATAACTTGAACAAAAAATAATACAACTAGATAAAATAAATAAATTAATAGCATTAACATAAAAAACAGCGGTACCCCTCTTTCGTCTTTTGGTAAAGGCATAAGGGATGTATCCACACACAGACCTTTCCAGTCTTTTAAAATTGTGTAGGGACTTATACACCAAAGTAAAAAATAATAGGGCCCCAACCTTGATTACAATCGGGTTCAAAGGCTTTAATGTTTTCTAAGAATATATACGCTAGGCACACTGTAGTTGCGTTTGAAGATTACTAAATGAGTAGGTATTGTCAAAATAAATCACCTTGATATTAATATGAAATGAGTAAACTTTATTTTTTTAAACATTTAAGAAATTTAAAAATTTAAACTGTAAAAAAATTCTAGCTCTTCCGTAATACATTTAATTAAACAATAAACATCAATGTAAAAATGGAAAAGTTTAAATTTCACACTATTATTCGTTTTCTATCAAATGTTTTTCTTTAAAAACACATTAACAACTAGTTCAAGTAATCAAAGTTCATTCAAGATAAATCAATTGTTTTATTGATTAATTTTCATAAAAATAAACTGACAGAAAATTGCTTCAATGCGCTTGCGACACTAGCGGTGACCGCATGAAACATAAAACAGTTGCTTGATTCTGTACAGAGAAGCCACCACTATAATATCAAAATAATGATCATTTACGACCAGAGTTTAAGATAAACGGGTCCTACTACTCCTTAGTTCCAGTGATAAGATATTGAAGCCAAATAGCGCTGATATCGTTGCGGAAGAGTCCGCAATTTAAGTTTTGAAAAAAAAATTTTTTTTGAATCTCCAAGTTTATATTTCATTGTTAGACCGTATTTATTTTATCTCAAATGAGGTAGTTAGTGAATTAAAGGCTTGTAAGGAAATATGTTTAGAAGTGAACGCCGAAAAGACTAAGTATTTGATAACACAGAGAACACAGATCTAGGATGATAATTTGTATATTATAGCAAACAACAATATTTGATAGGGTTGATGAGTTTAAACTTTAAATATTTAGGAACAATTTTAACTAGTTATAGCAATTAAAACTATATTGAATTTTATTTAAATACATAAGCCATGCGATGGGTGCCGATTAAAGTGCTACGGATTGTCTTCCCCGCTATTTGCACCAATTAAAGTGATACGGATTGTAATCGTGATATTGCCCTGTTGTTTGAGCACTATCTGTGACGATATTGGGTTTTACGATGATGACGACGTGAGCATGCCTTACTGCGCACTTGCTCACGGTATGTAATATGATTATTTCTGATATTTAATCTTATTAAGTAAACAAGACTTTTGATGTTGCACACTATTTATTTGAAGGATTACACCTTCGGTACTGTGGTATATAATATATAAAATACCAATTTTTTGTTAAATTCACATATTGTTTTATGTTATTTTTCTCTCTAATATATTTAATGTACTCAGTGGATTTAAATTACTGGTACTGTGTCTATTCATACGTACAATGGAGTTATATATTATCTACCTCTTGCTTCTTGGACCCCTTGTCACCAGTGTTAAAACTAACTAATGGAAAAACTCCTGGCAACAGGTGTTGTGAAGGCTAGCTTCCTATTGGGTAGAGGGAGCCAGTTAGTCACAATATTTTGCTAAATACTACGGAATTGAACTTTTAAGGGAAAAAATTTCATGGTGCTATATATAGAAATTACTTCTGAAAATCGTGTAACTCTCCATTGATGATGAATTAAAAGGCTATTTTATATACAATTTATCTAAGAAAAATACACTTCATCCATGACTTTTTTAATATATAAAAGGGGTCCAAAACAGTATCATTACACAATATTAGAATGGAAGTTATGAAAATAAAACAGTCGTAAAATGCTTGTTATTACTCGGTCAATAAGTTGTTAGCGTCTCACCTGCTGTCAAGAAATGTAAAACTCAGAATATACAAAGCCATAATTTCACCGGTTGATCTCTATGGGTGTAACATGGTTTCTTACCTTAAATGACAAAAAGGAATTTAGGGTGTTCTAAAACAAGGCTCTTAGGAAGATATTTGGTCTAAGAATGGATTAAAACAGTGGAAAGTGGAGTAGGCTACATAATGATGAGCTGCATACCCTGTACTCATCCCCAGACATTGTTTGGGTAATAAATTTCGCAGGCCACGGTGGGTAGGTCATGCAGCGCGAATGGGAGTATTTAGAACCACGTTCAAAGTATTGAATGGCAAACCCAATAGTAAAAGACCACTGGTAAGGCCCAGGCGCAGATGGGAGGATAGTATTTGGATAGACCTGATAGAGATAAGGTGTAATGAGATAGACTGGATAGAATTAGCTCAAGATAGGGATGGGTGGCGTGCTTTTGTGAGTGCGGTAATGAACTTTCAAGTTCCTAATGCCATAGAGTAAGTATTATAAAGCACATGTTAATTATTTGTTTAGTAGAAGTTGATCAAATAAACATGGCTATAAATTAGTATTTAAAAAATGATTGATGTACAAGGGCACTAAGGCATCAATCAGTCTTATCATCTAGCTAATTAAATCTTATGGTATTTTTTATTTAATCATGATGGGTAGTATTTAGAGCAATTTGTCTGAATACGAACATTATAATACTTCCTTCAATAAAGCCATAAGGCTGAATGCAAGAATGAAATAAGCAAATGTAAAGAGTGAATGTGAATTAGAAGTGGAATTTTTGAGTGGATTTCAAGAGTATTATTTACCTTAGAAAGCGTGAGTGAGGGTATGTTCTTGCAGATGGTTCAATACCAATGCAAATCAATGCCACTCACCCTTCAATTTTACTCATTTTGTTCTTGCATACACTCAACAAAGTTTCAATAAAATGTTATCAATTCAACTCTTTATTATATCAAAAAGTCAATATTTATAATTTTAGTTTCTACCACTTCTCCATATCATTGTGAGTGTATTGATATAATAAATTATCGATTTTTTAATATTTAACAAAAAACTGACTTATGTATGGGAAGGGTTTTTGAGCATCATCCCCTTCTTACTTAACCTTTCTAACTTTTCATGCGCAAATAAATTAAAATGTTCCATACTAGTGGTCAAATAAACAACATTTTGTTTAGGCCCTTCGTCTGTATTTTTATTTTAGTGAGATGTCTGAGTATTAAAAAATAAAATTATATGATTGTAGTATCACTTGATTTGCCGTTTCCCTACAAGTATAAATGGTAATAGAAATTTCTTAATGATTTGCTGTTTTGAGAAAATAATGTGTTTTATTTGTATTGGTTCTATAGCACCATTCCTATTTTCCATTTTTGGAATATAAATAATGTCTAGAGCTAAGGCGTTAGAAAAATCACTGGTATAAATTAAGATACAAGTAGCCCAAGCCATATGAGCGGTGATAGCTGATATCTAGCAGAAGTTTTTTTTTTTTGTATAGCAAACATTGGTCAACCAATGTGGAGATAATTCAGAGAAAAACTAACCTTAAATTATAAAAAGCAATTGCACACTTACCTATTGCAAAAAATGTCCATCAATATCTGTTACAATCCATTCTCGTAGAATATATTTTGGCCGAATTTTTTTTCTTCTTCACAAAATTTATCATAGATTTTATTTAAAGTTATCTTGACTAATAATCTTGCTTACTAAATTATTAATCCATAAATAACGTCTCTCGAAATTTGAGGGTGTAACATACATTGACACGTCAGTTTTAAAACAATCTGGAAACTTAACTTAGGACAAATTATAAATATTAAACATCTTTAGAAGCTATATGAAGTGTTTTTAATGGCAACATAACCCCTAGCTTCTGAAGGCAAGGAAAAAATTATAAATATTAAACACCTCCAGAAGCTATATGAAATGTTTTTAATGGCAACATAGCCTTCTAATTTGTACTTATACGTTAATTTTGATATTGTTTGAACCATAAATAAAGCTAAATACATTTTGTTATTAAATTTGGGGGGTTGAACACCCAACCCCAACTCCCTACCTAACTGCCTTGCTTCAAAGTCATTTTCATTATTAAATGAGAGTTGCCATCTTGTTTATAATGATAAACAGTGTTTAGATATAAAATTTGATCAGAAGCGTTAGAGTGAATTTAGAGAAAATGTTTTTCTTTCTTTTTGCCTTTCAGTAAACTACCCTTAAATGTAGGGTTGGATATCTAACTCAAAAAAATCCTCGGGGGACCTTATAAAAACCCCAATCTGCCCAATCTGTAAAATAGTTTCAAAATAGTTTCGGCTCTAGCTCGAAGTACAGACAGATGGCATTGCGAGAACCACTTGTGTCTTAAAATTTTGACATTTATCAATTTTTTCTTAGATATTTTAGACAACCTCATTACTTCTCTCCGCGAGGTATCGAGAGAAAGTAATAAGGGGCACTCAGCACATACTGTTTTGTTAAATTGATAATATTATTGAGAAAATATTTTTTTTATAATGTAATTATCCTTTAATGATTTGTATTACTCTATCTCTTGTTTATTGTTTAAAAAAAATACAAAATCATAAATAGAGGAAATGTCTTGGATTTTAACAAAATATAAATTTTAAATCCTTGTCAAGGCATGATTTTACTAATTTTAATAAAGTAATTTACTCTTTAACATGTTGATGACATAGTACTACTGTGCGTACAATCAGTTTGTTCTATAAATCTATATTTCAACATGAACTCTTTTTAAAAACACACCTATTCATTTTTTAATATAAAATTATATATTCATTATTTTATTACATTTGATTAAAAATATTTATTAAGTTGTTAACCTCTTGCCTGTTGTCAAGGAATGTAAAATTAAGAATATACAAATCAATAGTTTTGTTCTCTATAGTTGGGAAACATAGTCTCTTACCTTAAATGACGAATAGAAATTCAAATTGTACGATAACAAGGTACTTTGGCATGATATTTGGTCCAAAAATGAATGCAAATACTAGGGAGTGGAGGAAGCTACATGATGATGAGTTACATACAGCACGTTATACTCATCACAAGACATTGTTGTCCCGCAGTTTACTGTAGGCAGGACACGCAGTGCGAATAGAAATATCCAGAACCGTGTTCAGGGTATTGAATGGTAAACCCAATGGGAAGAAAACATTGCGAAGACCTAAACACAGATAGGATAGCATTAGAATGGACCTGGAAAAGATAGAGTGTAATGAGGTGGACTGGATAGAACTCGCTCAAGATAGATATTATATGGCATGCTTGTGCAAGTGTGGCACTGAGATTTCGAATTACTAATGCCTTAGAGTGGGTAACTGTGATGAGAATTGCGCAATATCTACCTCAAGGGGAGATTTGAAATTTAAAAATTATTAGCTTCTATGCACGAAAATGTGCACCTCGTAGGCAGAATTTTAATATTTGAATTTTATGTATTAAATTAGTTAAAAATTGGACCAAAAGAAATAAAATAAAGAATTTTTTTCTGACTGTTTGAAGCAAAGAAAAGACAGGGCTAGCCACGCAATCCATTGTGTGGTTACCTAGGGCAACGCTGGATACTCCTGATAGTAAATTATATTCGTGAATTTTTTTTTAATCACATTATTATAAGCGGCACCTCAAAAATTTAACTAATAAGATGCCGATTTTGATTTAATTTTTTAGAAAAATTGTCAGCTAACATGGTAAATACACATTTAAAAAGTTTTTAGCACTCGTGGACCAGTTTATTTTGACCTCGCTACTAAAAAATTAGGTCTATATACTAACAGAGAATTATGTTTGTAACACATTTAGTAGCATTTAAAATAATATACATTAGGCTAATCATGTATGCACCCTTTTAAAAAAAATTGATTTCCAATTTCAATTCCTTGCTTACTTATATTTTTAAATTTTGAGTCTAAGCAATCGAATCCTTTTGCATCATGTTCGCATTATAAGGATCAAAACATTAATCAAAATGTTTTAACATTATGATACACAAAACTGAAAATACTCAACAAACATGTTGTGAAGGAGAACCTTTATATACTTGAAAATATTTTGTTTAAATAAGTTTAAATAGATTTTCAACATATTTGCATATGAGCCACTTTTAAGTGGAGCTACAGAAAAATGGAATGTAATGGGAAAAAATAAGTTTGTAAACATAATAAGCCACGTTAATTTAATTTCGAAAAAATCGTAAAATACATCAAATTCATATCACACTATTTCAAACAATAACTTTAACCTAAACAATAAATACATATATTTATACACTAAACAATTTTCTATTTACAACTAATCAATTTATATATTTGTGTTTGTGGCTCCTGAAAGTCTTATAGTCTATTTAGTATAAAACAAACTTAATCAAATATTTTCAAACGGTTTAAATTAACTGAACCCACTTCATATCAAATTCATTGAACTAAAATAATCTTAAATCGCTAACACGGTTTTAATCTTCATTTCAATCGTTGTTTAAAATTAAAGTATTTCACAGTTTTTTTTTTATAGGAAAGAGGCTATTTTAGTGTCGCAAAACACACGTTTTCAATACTAAGTGTGTTTTTTCTAAAATAATTGAACTGATATTCATATTATCTTTAATAATATGTCTAGTGATCCGTTAGGCACATAGCCACAAGTACGTCATTATTATAGTCGAATGTATTTTTTTAGAAGCTCTATCAAATATCCATTGAACTTTAGACTGCTCGCCATAGAAACAATCCTTTAGAGGAGCGTTTCCCAACCAATGGTCCGCGGACCGGCAACGGTCTATGAGTTAGTTGCTGTATGTCCGAGAAGAAATTCTTAGTTGTATCTATAATAAGTATTTTAGTAACGCGTATGAAAATTACTATATAACTTTTACTGACAATCGATTTTGTTTACTATGAAATTTGAAGAAAATTGATTTAAAAAAAAATTAATCAAGCCAGTTGCTTAAAAATTAAAATTTAAAATATTTCAACAATACACATACAAATTTTATCTGGCGACAAGTATTTTTCACTCTTGACTTTAAAAAAACATTTTGACCCTAACTGTACGTAGGCTAGTTATTTATTTTCATGTACCGTATTATCTCACTTTCGCTATATATATTTCCCATTTAAAGATACTGGTTATTGCACATTGCGTATTATGTAGATCTACCATTTAATTATCAGCTACCTTATGAAGCTCTAACCAGTTTTTCAACCATTTTTCTTCACGTACCCCTAAATATAATATCCCTTAAACTATATTCCCTCAAAGTTTTATAATCTACGTCTAGAGAAAATAAAATAAATTACATACAAAATAACTATAAGCCATACATTCATAAGTCAAGCTATTATATAAGTTAAATAAGGTTACGGCCACGTCTAAATATAATATTCTTTAAATTGAAAAAATGACATCTAGACACAGGAATGGATCACGGGTCCTTTGCCTTTGTAGACCAATGCCCTAGACACTGAGCTATCCAGTAGTCATACCATGCTTAGGGCTATTCCTTAGTCATATTTTAAGGCAGAGTCTGTGATGGACGTGTGAAAATCGTCAGCTACATATGAGCGATCAATTAAAATCACGAGCTATCAGAAAACGCAGTCTCCTTTGACTCTGGAAGAACTTATACTGCCACTAATGCAATAACTTCTGTACGAATGCGCATATCATAATGGATTGAATAGGCAAGCTAAGCCGAAAGTACCGGTTTCGATTCCCGTGTATAGGTTGTGTGTGCGTGTTTGGTTATATATTTTAAATTTTATATAACCCCTTAAGATGTCTTCGAGTACCCCAGGTTGAATACCACTGCTTTATTGCATGAAAAAATAAGTGTAAAGTGACCAACACTGACAAAAGATCCCCTTCAATTATCAAACAGCTGCTCAAAACCGACACCATCTGTCAACAGTGACAGCTGTGAAAGAAAAGGCTTTTCGTATGAATATATTAAAACACAGATAGTTTTCATTGTAAGAATCTTATCTGACACATAAAATCTACTAGATAATACTCTCATGTATTCATACGTTAGGTCATGTAATCTGCAGCTGTCATTTTTTATAGATGTTATCGATATATTAATTAACACTAATAATTTAGTAAAATGTTATCAATGTTGGACGCAAAAAAATAGTTCGTATTTTCTAAAAGACCCTTCCTATGAAAAAAAAAATTGAGTGTCTAGCTACTTTTTTTTAAATGTCTCCCGATGGCGATATGGTTATTTATCGCTTCGTAATTGCTCGGTATAATCTTTCGCCTAGTACCAAGGTTGAAAGAGGATTTGCTGGTTTCTTCAAGGTTTAGGTCGAATAAAGTATTTTTATTTGACGCGATGTTACATAACATTTCGCCTTTGGCTTCTATTTATTTACATCACCAACGGTGTACAGTCTCGATCACGAGAAGTCGCCGACTTTGCAATCCACTGGGAGTTGAGAACGTTTTGTGACTGACTGTAGGCTTATTAAGTGAATGAGTTTATTATCTAGTCAATTGTTAAACTATCGTCAATACATGCAGTCGTTAAAATATACGATTCAAACAAATCAAGTGTAACAGAATAGTTACTCGAAAAATAATTAGATGTTAGTATACCAATGGTTTCATCGCCATTTGTAGTTCTGCCTCTTGGCAGGTCTAGTTATGATACTCGTCCAAGTCTCTTGGTCTCGGACCAGTCTCTTTGTGTTTTCGTATCTTCCTCCAACCTTGCCTTTAGTGTCTCCTTCCTCTTCTTCTCCTCCCATTTATCATTCCTTCAATTGCAGTCTTCAGCAGGCATTCCTTTCTCATCCAATGTCCTAGCCCATTCATCTTTCTTTTCTTGATCGTTTCTATCATTTACCGAAGGTTTGGATCAACATTAATTTAAATAACACTTGTTTCAAATTTATAACTAATTTAATTTTGTATACAGTACAAATCACACAATAAGAGCCTTTTGTAAAATACAAACTTTTTTGTAATCAACATTGATAACATTTCACTATGTTATTAAAGTTTTTTTTTATAGGTAGTATCATATTGATCATATCTTTCAAAAATGACATTTGAATATTAGATGACTTGACGTATGCATATATTTAAGTGGTTTTGTTAACTGAAAGATATGTCTCTTCACACCAGAATCCTAATATTCTTCTCACAATATTATGCACTGTACACATCGGTGGTGATGTAACCATAATAGTTCAGTACAAGCTAACTATTACCATGATAACGACCAACTATCACGGCGACTGTTATCAAAACAAGTACAAATCATGGAAACTTGTGAGTAATCTGGCACAGTAGTAGTGCAGGTCATATTTTCAACGATGTCCACAGTAGCGGATTTAGGTTTGAGGACGCCCTAGGCCCGAGACGATATGGCACCCTTTATTTTTGTAACAGTATATATATATATATATATATATGTATGTGTGTGTGTGTGTGTGTATAAAATAATGAAAATAATAACAATGGTACTATGTTTCGATAGTAAGAGCGCAATAAAATAAACTTTATAATTTGGTCTTACAGTTTACAGAAAACCCAATCGATTTTTAGTTTTAGTCATCTTAAAAATTTTGGCGCCCCTCAAAATTTGCCGCCCTATGCCCGGGCCTCACGGGCATAAGCCTAAATCCGCTACTGGATGTCCAGAAACAGGTGCGCGCGAAGAAAATAAACCATTAGTCTCACTTTAGTAAATTTAACAGTGATTTTTACTGTCTTTCAAGCAAAAGTAAAACGAAATAGCTTTATTTTGTAACAAAATATGTTTGAAATGTTTGAATTAAATGTATTTTAAATAAATATTTCGTATTTTAAAAATAATGTTTTGATTCAAAATACAGAGTGTCCCATATTAATGTATCCACTATTTGAATGTTTATATTTTACCACATAATGTAGATATAAACATAATGTGAGTTTCGTGGTTTTTCTTAAAGCTATAAATGTTTGAAATGCCTACCAGTGGCATCAATGCATCTTCGACAAAGACGTACAACATAGCAGCAAACAGACGTTATTGTTGTTAATGGAATAGCAGCACAGGGATATTCAATTCATTCTCTCATATCCACCAATGTTCGTGGTTTCGTGAAATACATAGCGTTTTTGAGAGTACCCCAAAGGTAAAAGTCCGTGGGTGCTAGGTCCGGAGATTGAGGTGGATACTCTCTGGGTGCGTGCGATCAAGAAACTCTGGCACATCGCGATGATAATGGGGTGACGCACCATCCTGTTACAAGTAAAACATATCTTCATTGCCAAAGAGATTATTAAGAGCCGATATCATGTTATCTTGCAATATTCGTAGGGGGGCGGCGCACCTGTGACAGTCATTCAAAGAAAAACGGGCCAATCAATCCTCTGGAAGATAGGCCACACCACATGAGTATCTCTGGTAGATTGACTGCCCGTTCCACGAGAACGTGTGGGTTTTCCCTAGACCAGTAAACACAGTTATGGTGACTAAACAGAACCGTTTAGTTTAAAAGTGGCTTCATCGGACCAAACAATTAAATTTTCAAAAACATCCCGTTGTCCCAAAACTCTAAGAACCAGTGACAAAATTCAACGTGTCTATTGGGATCATCCTCATTCATTCCATGGAGCAATCTCGGAATTTGCGGCTTACACTTCTCACCCGAACAATGCGATGGACACTGGACAAACAAATGAAAGTGTAAACACTGTCTTCTGAATCCTCAAAGTTGTTCTTAGTTTATTTTTATGTTTGGTATGAACAGTGAAATAATAGATACATTAAATTGGGGCACACTGAATGGATTACAATTTAGTTTGAATATAAACATAAACTATTTTCTTAGAGGAATTTGATTTCCTTTTTTGCTACACTAAATATTTACAAAACAAGGATGAAAACAATGACCATATGAATCTGTATCGTATTTTTCGTAGTATATAATTCACTGGTTATTTCGTAATAATTGGCATAATTATTTCGACACAATTTTCTTGAATGATTTAAGTAGGAAAACATCGCTCATGTATATAAAAAGACACTAGACACCAGTAACTGGGCAAGTGAGAACTGTAGAGGTAATTTTTTGTAATATATGTTTGATTAAATATTTGAAAATCTCAATATTACAAACTATATATTTACTTTAGACATAATATAAAGAGTAGCCTTAAAGTTTCAATTAACTAGGAGTCTCTGGTTCTATTCCCAGCATTGACCAAAAAAATATAGCTAAATTGGTCAAAATTTATTGACTCTTATGCATTCAAAATATTAGGATACCCTTTCATAAGTTGCTAAAAATGGTATAGTTCAATTGAAAACTTTACTTTTAAAGTAATCTGTTTCTTCTAGAGGCCCACCAACTCTGCTAAACGTGAAATAAATCTTTTTATTTTGAAAGCTTGGACATTTTTGCCAGAGTAACGCTGGATAATGAGAATAAAAAATAATGCAAGTACTGCTGGGGTAGCCCATATGTGTAAAAAAAAATTGTATAAAAACAGTCATTAGTTCAAAACCTTATTAGGTACAGAACAACATCCTTTTTTAAGTGACAAAGCCAATATTGTACTTTGCTATACTTTTTTTTATAAAGTTAATGGTGGATGAATCATTGAATATTATTATAAAGAAAAACTTATTTCAGATTTTACACACGCAATGCTACCCTAGGTCTTCTTGTAGGTTTGAAAAGGGCTAACAATATTGATTATCCATTATTAGAAACAAAAAACAACTCAGGTTTAGAAGCCATTCATGTACCACATTCTTGTTTACTGCTGTACAAAATAATTATGACTGGCGTACCCAGCTACCTGGCCTCTCGATTTCAGTCAGCTAACTTGCTCCGAGATGCAAAACTAATTTTTATTGAAAACCTTTCACAGTCTCATCCTCCTTAGCCTTGAACAAGTCGCCTGTAGACTTCACAGATGTGAATGGACTATCTTATTTTAGGAACAAACTCACCAATCACATCACTATGTCTCTTACGTGTGAGATGCGGTATAAGCCATGTGTGTGCGAGTGTGTGTGTGTTTTGTGCAAGAATGATTATTAATGTTGTTTTATTTTACTTTTCTGTTTCCACTTCTGATCTAGAGATACTGTGTTCCAATTGATTATATTGTTTTGGTTGCTGGTTTTTTTACGTGTTTATCTCATTGCAATGTTATATGTTTTATGTTCATGTGTGTATTTTTCCTCAAATACTCATATCATATGTTTTATTTAATGATAGTAATTGACAAATGCAGTGTAATGTTAACTTAATACATGACTAAATATAAGAGACGGCTTATGCCTTAACTTCACTATTTGAATAAAAGCAATAATAATAATAACCACTTAAAGTTGTTGAAATGGAGGAGCCCTAATGTCTAAATGGCGTTACATGGAGAGTGAGTGGGTACAGCACAGTGTTACGTAACACAGATCTTATAATTAAAATCTTAAGTCGAAAAAAAAATCTTATTAAAAAAAATATTGTTATAAAACATTTTGAAATCATTTATCTTCATGATTTATAATAGATTCTGAGTAGTATTACATCTTAAACCCTTTTATAAATGTCTACTTGGTGTTACATGGGGATGAGATTAGAAAAAAAAGGTAATAAAAAATTCAAGTGGTTTATGAACAACCCTTTAATAGTGAACGGAACGTTGAGTTGATTGGTGCTTCTACCACAAAAACATGATTTATTGATTTCCCTAATATGACTGATTAATAATAAATAATAATATACACATACAAATTCACAGCATCTTTAAGGCTAACCATTTTAAAAGCGTTCTGTTTGGTTGATGGGTTTACAAGGAAAATCCAACAAGTATCTCAAAGAAAAGAAACGAAACGTTTTTTCACGACACTTTAGACAATTAAAAACGTAGAGAGAGATTTTCCTCTCTCTAATTCCAACATTTTCTGTCATTTCAAACCATGTTTGATTGTTTATGAAATGGGCTAAAGAATATCCATCCACATACTTAAAAGGTTTGGGTTAACAATACAAATAATTCGGGCTGACATATAGTTCAATTTTAATAGAAGAGACTTTGATAAAATATGTACACATTTTTTGCAATTAATAGGGATTATATGTTAACTGCTTGATTAGTGTTGTTTTAAAGGTGTTGAATGAGTTTCAACTCACATGACTTGATGTATGAATACATTAAAGTAAATCCAGTAACTTTTATAGCTCTTAAACAAGGCTCTTTCTATGAAAATTGAACTGCAGCTCGATAGCCCTCCAAATACATCAAAACGATAATAGCTGAGACATAAATCGAACCAGTAGTAAGTCGTGATGCTTTTTTAAAAGTGTTAGCAGAAATATACACAACAAAGTTTTATTGTTCTTTATGGTTCAGTCAAACATAAATAAATGAACACATTTTAGTAATCTTCCTAAAAAACTAGATTGGTGGCATTTTGCCTTGATATCGCACGTCTTAAGTTGCACTCGCGTTGCCACGTGTCGCACATGCGCAGTCCAGAGTAACCCATAGGTTCTGTATCCAGTCGATTTCGTAGTAATGCTTTACCTGAAGCGTTCCATTTTGAGGTTGACAATGGTAAATACAGAGAATATCCTCACTGTATTAATCAACTTTCTCCAGTTTTTTTTTTTTTCATTTCCTTTAACATTAAACTGTTACCTGTAGTAACATAAGATATTAGTCAGTCTTAAATAAATTATTGGGTGACCTGTCTATAGGTAAGGTGTCATTCTTCTGAGCTGGGGGTCCGGGGTTTAATCCTCAGTCTCGGCACAGATTTATCTGATTGCCAAACCCTTCCTTCACCTCTGACAAGACGTGTATTAATCACAACTTGTGAATGTGTGGAATGCCAGGCCTCCACCGTGGTTCGGATCCCACGTTAAACTGCAGGGCCTCCATTTCATCTCACAATCACCCTACCATTACACATTAGCGTAAGTGTGTATAACCCGAACGGGTGGTAAGACGCGGTGGTAATAGTAATAATAAATACATTATTTGTGAGGTTAGGGGAATAGTGTTAAGAAAAGGGTTTGGGGCGTGAGGTCCTCCAAACATCGGAAGCAGGGGAATTATTGGGAGTATCTGAGAATATGAATTATCAACATTGGCTATCTAAAAGGGTTTGTATGGGTAAATATGAATGCCAGACTCAATATGGCGCAAGTATCGTTATATTTCACGTCACTCCACTCATCCTCATTTATGGATGGACGTTAACTAAAATTTAAGTTAATCAATGGTCAACATAAGAACATGGTGCTTAAAAATATGCACCGAGTGTCCATAAATGATTCACCCTATTGTAAGACCTTTAAGTTAGTTATTTTAGAAAGTATATTAAAAGAATGTGTGGTAATTAATAACACAACCCAAGACATTTTTGTTTTAGTTAAGTAGACCACCAAAATTCAGTCAATACTTGAGTAAACCAGATATTACCTAAAATATGAATGTATTCAGGCTTATAATATGGTGAATAATTTATGAACATTATGTATAAAATAATAAATGTTGTTTTATATAAAATTCAAAAATATTATTGGAATTAATTAATACATGGCGTCTACTCAACTTGTCCAATGAAATTCCCGACTTTTTCCTTGATTTCCCTTGATCATTTCTCAAAATTCCCTACTCAATAGTATGTCCCACGTTCTACCCCAGCCCCCAACCTTTTTTCACTAATTTTTTTTATGAATAATAAGTTTTAGTGTTTAAATAAACATGTTTTTTTATTTGTATTAATATAGTCTACTAGAAATTATACAATTATAAAATATATTACACAGCTACAAAAAAAAAGGCAGTTTGAATCAAATTGTAATTTAGTGATTAATATATTTCATATTTTGATTAAAACAACATTTCCCCAGATTTTTTGTTGTAAATTATCAAATTCCCGACTCATTCCCGTTTTTCCCCGACCACTTCAAATTCCCGGTTAGTTCCAGTTTTCCATGATTTTCCCGGATGGTACACATCCTGAAATATAATATTATTTGTAGCAAAATAATATGTGAGTATTGGACCACAACCTTTGGTTCTTGGCAGTGAAAAAAGTAGATTGATGATAATGACCGTTCCGAGAATGTAATAGGACGCCCTCCCATCTTCCCTTTAAGTTACTCATCCTCCACGACTACCCTACCAGCAGTAGCACATCTCACTACTTTCCCCAACACGTTCGTGGAAGAACACAACAAAGCTTTATGTAGTAACACACGTTGTTCACATCTACGTCACAGCCTTCCTCGTATTCCTTCACTCTCTCTTTTTCAGAAAGAAGGATAAGTTTTGTACACCTTGAGGAACTCCGCGACGGAGAGCCTCAGCGACGTCTGCTGTGGTTGCGGTTGACCACCATCACCCCCGTCGTTCTTCTGCTGAGGTTCCGCCGTTTTGTTGGTAGCCCTGGCGGCGGCGCACTGCTCGTGGACTATCTTGAGCTGCTCCAGCGCCTCGTCGTACGACGGTAGCCCTGACACCAAGGTGTAACTCGGTAACGATTCTACGTCGTAATCGCCACCTTCCAGGTTCCTCGGAGGTCGGCTTCGGTCTTGCAGAACTGTACGAGAAATAGACAAGAAAATAAAAATTAGTTTGGTTATCGTAGATGGACATTTGATTCACACCGATAGGCACGTGGCATTAGTGTAATCAAGGGTGAGATGGAAGAGAACGCACAATAGGTTTAGTACTTTTTGCATTTTTTCGTTATTTTTTATTTTATTTTTGTGATTTAACTTGCACTTTCTGAACCAACTGATTATATCAGCTTGTGAATGTGAGGAATTCCAGGCCTCCACCGTGGTTCGGAGTCCACGTTAAACTGTAGGTCCTCCATTTCATCTCACAATCACCCTACCATTTACACATGAGCGTGAGTGCGTATAGCCCGAACGTGTAGTAAGACGAGGTGCTAATAATAATAATAATAATAATAATAATAATAATATCAGTACACCACTTATAAAATAACTTAAAACTATAATAAACGCAACATCCCTCCCCCGACCGTTAATTCAACACTGTGAAATGAGAAACCCTCATTTCACCAATTCACAAATGATAAATGTTTCGTCCATGCCAGGAATTAAAACCGGGACCTTTATCTAAGTAGAAAGACACGCTGCCGATTGAGCTAAGGTGTCGGACTATGTTTTACAGTTTTTTTTAACAAAATAAAACCAACATTGGACCAAAATAAAAATATATTGCTTCAGTAGTTACGTTTGGTTTTTATTTTTTATATAGTGAATAATTGTCATAATCTTCTCGGTGTTTGGCCATAACATTTTTGAATGAATAGAAAAAAAAATCCCTAGTTTAATTACATTATGCCCATGATAGATATTCAAAAACTGTTGATATTAATGTTTATAATATTAAACAGTATAGATACAGAATGTAATAAAAATTGTTTGAGCGAATTTCAAGAAACTAAATTTCCTTTCTCTTTTTGCCCTTGATTAAAATACCCTTGGTTCTAGGATTATATATTTAAACCCAAAAAATGTCTAGGGGAAACCTTATGAAAACCCAAGATACCAAGTGTCAGCCCAATCGCTAAAGGTTTCCACTCTCGGCAGAGATGTAGACACACAAACGGACGGCGACGCGAGTACAATATATATTTTTTCGGTGGCCATCAAAATCTCAAGCCCAATTTTTTTATTACAATTTTTATGTCCACCAGGTGTCAAGAAAAAGTAAAAATTGGTCGTTTTTTTATCTCTTATCCTTTACCTTTGACAGTGATAAAAGTAAAACAATTGCAGGCTTTTACGGAACGAGCGTCAGCCAGCTACGATCTATTTAACTCGAAATCGCGATTGTGAAGTTCATCATCAGTGGGACGGGGACCGTAATGGTGGTGGGGGG
>CABFVX010001273.1:0-22526 GCA_902151425.1 Timema shepardi | reverse complement strand
GGGGGGGGGGGGGGGGGGGGGGAGCTAGTGGTACTTCCTGGATCATTGATTGTTTCAACTCGATTTGTACAAACAAGGATCGGCGATAAAAAAAAAACCACCCGCGGGGCGAGCGATATGTTTTTTTTGTGTACCCCTGGCCTTGGTGTAGTGCGAATCAAGCGGTTGACCCTGGTTTTTGTCATGAAGGTCTATCAGCCCTCGTACGTGTCATGTCATGTGACCGACTGTATCCGACATTAGTGGACAGCGAACAGACCCCGGAAGTACAGCGCTTCATCCACCGTAGTTGGATTCTGATAAGAAGAAGTTTATAAAATAAAAACATTTTTATTATTTTTGTGGTCAACATTGAAACATTTTCCTATATTATTATTATTATTATTATTATTATTATTATTATTATTATTATTATTATCATCATCAAAAGTGACAGCCGTAGATAGGGGTGGTCAGGCAGCAAATATCTATATCGGGTGGTCTCGGGCGGGCATTACAAAATTACACCCGGGCACGGGCAGATTCGGGCTGTCATTTCATTTTGCAAACAACTTTGTCACAGGCCTATAAAACTCAAATTATAAGTTTAACAGTCTAATTTAATTGTTTTTAAAGATATAAACAATTTTGTCACAGGCCTATTAAATTTCAAATTACAAGTTAAAACAGTCAAATTTGATTAAAAATTGTTTAAATTGTTAGTTTAGGCTCAATAATTTATAGTTAATACTAGAGCAGATTTATCTTTGCTTTGTGAAATTTCTGTTTAAGCATAGCCAGTTCCTCTACCTTTTCTAATTTAAAATTTTATAGTTTAAATTAAGTGTTCACAAGCATAGGGCCTAAAAATCTCAATGTGGAAATGTTGAATTTGTTATGTTGTTGGCATTGACGGAGAAAATTAAATCTTAGGAATCTTGATTTCGCTATGTTGTAGACTTGTAACCTGTAAGAAACGTTATCGTAGTTTTTGAAAGCAAACATAATAATTTACTAATTTAACATAAAATAATATTTACCTTTGTTTAATCAATTCAACTATGAAAATCAGTTAAACACTATTTTTTTCAAAGTTTGAATTACGAGGTTAGTTCTAACATGGTGTTGTATACTTATCAAGTTCTTGAGATGCCCGATCGAAATACGGGCATAAAAATTACTCGCCTGACATTCCGGGATTTTTAGATGCCCGATTTATCACCCGAAATTGTGGGTAAGAATACGTGAAAGAAGATTTAGTTATTTTTTTATTTCCCGGAAAAGATTTTTCCTATAAAAATTGTACTGTTTACCCCGATTTTCTTATGAATGTTGATACCTAACAGCTAGAAAAAGTTACTAGATCTAAATTCACATATTCATACGTCAAGTCATGTAATATGAAACTCTCACTTTTGATAGATATTAAAAAGACCTGTAAATGACACTTTTATTTTAGCACAGAGTTTTACTAAACGTCCATGCTATCCGCATATGTACTAATTTTTATATTATGTTAGGGGTGAGAAAGGTTGAATTTAGAGGAAGTATATCAGCATTTGTGTGGAGGAAGAATTCCAACCCCGATCTCCCCATCATCAGTAGTCCAATCTATTGTTATAGTGACGCCTTAGACTATTCGACCTCCGAAGTGGGTCTGACTCAGAATAATATTGGGCCGTCAATGATGGGAAGATCAGGGTTAAAACTATGTACGGTTTCACTGGGGATAATGTTAGGTATCAATGGGGTTCTCCCATCTCATCTCCACACTAGAGCGCAAGACCACTCAAAAGAGGGGGTAAAAGAGGGAGTTTTCTCCGAGCTTCCAAAGGCAAATTATTTTTTTTTTTAATGATTTTCTGACCAGGCGAGACAGGTAGCAGTGCAACAATAGTAATATTGAAGCTTAGAAGATATTGGGCAGTGTAGTAAGTTGCATAATGGTGCGTTATATACCCTGTGCTAATCTCAAGACATTGTTAGGTCAATCAAATCTCGTAGATTACGGTGGGCGAGGCATGCAGCGCTAATAGGAGAAACTAAAACCGTGTTCAGGGTATTGACTGGAAAACCCAATGTGAAGAGACCACTGGGAAGACCTAAACGCAGATGGGATGATAACATTAGAATGGACCTGAAAGAGATAAGGTGTAATGAGGTGGACCGGATAGAACTAGCTCAAGATAGGGATAGGTGGCGCACTTTTTAAGAACGATAATAAACTTTCGAGTTCCCAATGCCATAGATAGGTTAAGTAAGTGTTGATTGTACTACCTATAAAAAATTCATTCTCCGCCCACCCCTTCTTCCCAATACATGCGGCAATTATTCCACGTGTTGTGCGCACGCATGCGCCCACACACATACGCGCACATCAGTGACGTCAAGAAGGCGTAACAAACCAAACGTTTACCATTAACATATTCTCTTATTCATGTTTGTTCTTTGATTAGTGCACTTTTAGGCACTTAACAAAGCCTAGTCAGGTGTAGCCTGAACATACCCTTACCTCGAAACGGTGGTCACATGGTCTAAGGTGTCAGACTATCAATATACAGGCTCTCCAGTGGCAGGAGGTATGTTTGAGGTTCGAATCTCAAATAGGTGCGCTCATAATGATTTCTCACGTGTAAATTATAGTATTGTAATCCACCTCAATGGTCTCTTGGTCTAAGGCAAAGTTTTTCAAACTGTGTTCCGTAAGGATCAGCCGGTGTGCCGCGGGATTTGGGGAGAAGATCGAAAAGAAGTGAGAAAAAATGGGTGGAATAAAAATAAATCTTTTTAAATCCATGATCAACATTATTTTTAAAACTAGCACAATTATTAGAATTTTAGCTATAGAACTTTTAAACACAATCTTAATTAGGTATGTGAGAGGACCACTTTTTTTTAAATTCTAGATAATAACAAGATGATAAAATGAAAAAAAAATATCGAGACACGAGAACGAGACGAGAAAAAACTCTATGAAAGTTCAAAAATGTAAATAACGTTTATTTAAGTAAATATATAGTTTAAATAGCTGCTTTTGACATTTGGACTGGCGTTTGCTCTGGATTATTTTATAGTTTGTTCAAACACTTGAGATGTAGCCTAATCCATACATATTTTAATGTAATTAATAAAATGGTGATAGTTGCAATGTATATAATTTATTATTCAATTGTATAGTTTAGTAGTTTATATTGTCAACACTTGATATTGAAAAATATTATTTATAAGCAAACATTTTTAATAAAGGCTGTTTTGGGGTCCGTACGGTATTAGAAATAAAAATATTCTCTGTTTGGCTTATACATTTTTTTTTTACAAATTCCTCGAATTTACAAGATTAATTTTTAACTTTTTGAGATGAGTTCCAGAAATATTTTTTCTCGTCTGTTTGAGATATTTCTGAGTCTTGCAAATCCATAACCTTGATACGCGCTATTTGAAGATCAAATCTCTCCTTATGAAACTGATGGTGTGCCTTGACAATTTTCGCGCCTGGTCTAGTGTGCCGTGAGTCGAAAGAAGGGTGAAAATCGCTCGTCCAAGGAGTCACTCTCACAATATAATAGAATACCTGTGGAGGGGAGAGTGGAGTTCAAATCTCATTTGGGTGTACTGAGGACGGTTTTACATAAACGATTGTATAGTCTCTTAACATGTAAATTTGGGTATATTTCTTCTAAAAATTTACCTTCCTCATCCCTACTCTATTTACGTAATTGTTATAATATATGCGTATTGCCCGAATAGTTAATGAGACGCTGTGAGAGTACATTAATATGTACAGTCTGATTTTGTTAGGAAACCCGTTATTTGAAAACTGGAAACTCGTGTTGCCAACATGATGGGGGTGAGGGGAAATCTTACAATTATATTTACATTCTTAGCCCGTTTGATTAGTAACGTAAAGATAAATTATACAATAATCCCACAAGGATGTGTTATTGAAAGTTTGTGATAACCTTTCAGAAGAACTTAATAGTTCATAAATTAGATAAGACATATAATGGCAAATTTTAGTGACTTGCAATCGATGTTGGTGGTTGAAAGTGGGCTTTCTATAAAAATGAGAGTGCATGTGGGCGTGGCTTTTCCATGCTCTTTCCATGAAAATATTAATGTACTTCCTCTAAAACAATACTCCCCTAAAATAAAAACATTAATGACCATTGTGTTAATTTTTTCACAAAAAATATCACGAGATTTGTTCAAAATCCTTGTGATATTGTGCTTGGGATGTAAAACTGACCTATCTTACGTAAGTAAATTAATAAATTTCATAAAACGTGATTCGCACCGGTGGACAATCAACTAAGTGTCAGATTCATATAGCCAGGTTTGTCGGGGACGTAGACGATTGGGTTCAAAACCCGGCCGGATTTACTGAGGCTGGTTTTATTTTGTTAAATCACTTACTATTCCCTAGAGTTGGGTCGAATCCACTATTTTACGAATACAAGTTTTCGATTTAACTTCGAATTCGAATATTAGAAACAAATTGTGAACATAAGATGAAATTGAAATATAATCGAATAATAGAAAAGAAATAGTAACTAAATGTTAACACAATTTATTATAATTAATTCATTATAACATTCAACATTCAGTTTAAATGTTAAATTACTGTTGTGCGGTCTGGTTGTTAAGTTCATACTATAGTTATTGTTTCTGAACAATCAATAAGTAATATTAGAGCTCTAAAACAAATTTCAATTGAAAAAATTATGTTTTTTTAAAAGATTTGATTCTCGAATTAGATATTATTTCGAATCCTTAAGGTAGGATGGAAGGGGACGCGAGAAAAGGCCAGTGTTTTTTCAGTTTCTATAGCAAAACTTTTTTTTGCTAAAATAAGTAAAATAGTGCTTCAGTACAAATATAAAGTTTAATTGTTGAATATTCGTCATGAGCATAGCGGCATTATATGACAAACTGTTTAAATGAAGATTAAAAGTTGTCATTAAATTCCATGACACCCTTGATCGATATTCAAGAAATTTTGAGGTCATCATGTGAAGAAAATTAAATTTTATGTTTGTACTGGAGCAATATTTTATTTATTTTGGCCAAAAAAAGTGTTGCTATAAAACCTGCAAAAGCACTGGCATTTTCTTACATCCTCCCAACCCACCTTAAGGATTTGAGGTATTAGATGGTCCAATCCCTATTGCCCTCCCTCCACGAAAATGCGATTACATTTTCTCTAAAGTCTACCTCCCTCTTCCACTCCATCCGAAGGAGAAAAAACTTTGATACACAATTAAAACCTTATATTTCTTTTTTATACGTTTTTGATTGTTCAGTTGTTGTTTACCAATAGAATCCCCTTAAATAGATACCGCACTCAAAATTGTTGTTTAAGAGAATATAAATGTCACACAAGTCTTGTCAGTCATACCAATATGATGGTGGTAAAGGTTCGTTGCCTTTCTAACCTTACGAAGACCTTTCAAATGAGCAGATTTCTACGAGTCATCATTACAATGACTTCGCCGGTGGACAGAATTGGCCAGTGGGAAAACACAAGTAAATATTTTGAAGGTCTAGTTTAATGATATACTAGTATGATTAAAGCTCAAAGATAACTTTGATTCGGTAACTATAGGCTGGTTTTTATAGGAAGAACAGCATCTGGTAGCTACTAAATTTACTAACATAATTTTAATACCTTCAGACTTCAAGTAATGTTCTGTGAATTTTTGATAAATATTATCAAAACATAAAGTAACACCAATAATATAGTAAAATACTATCAATGCTGAGCTAAAAGAAACATGTTTGAGTTTTCTAAATATTCTTTCAACTAAAATCAGGGTATATTGAACTTTACTTCAGGTTAAATTAATTTTGGTGAAATTAAGAAAGTTGATTATTTTTTTTTATTCCGGAACTCATTTTAGACCAATAGGTCAAGTGATATTTGCTGACATTAAGTTTTGTGTCAAATACTTAGGTTTTGACTTTTATCCAAGTGACATTTCCTAAAATTAATTTTTGTGTCAAATTTCTTAAGGCTTACTGACTTTTACTCCAAATTACATTTGCCGAAATTAATTTTTGTGCCAAATTACTTAAGGTTTACTGACTTTTACTTCAAGTGACATTTGGTTTAATTAATTTTTGAGCCAAAAACTTTTGTATTAACGCTATACAGCTAAGTATTTATGAAAGGCGAATCTTGGGTGATGAATGATTTCAATTACGTAAATGAGCCGTAGCTGAATCTTATTCTAATAAATTTTAAAATGACACCTGGACATTGGAATCGAAGGTTACGGGTCCGTTTCCAGGTGTCATTTTTCGAATTATTCGAAACAAATTACGAATTTACTAACTTTAAAATGTTAAATAAATGTATACCCACTAACTTTGGGTCTGGCTGCTTAGGTCATGAGATTTTGGGTCTACTGCCACACCTTAAAAATATGTTTTATTTTATTTTTCATGATGAAAGCTTTACGAAGTCTTGCGAACACAATGACAACTCATGGTCACGACTCTTATTATAACTTCTTGTGTCAAAGACTTAGGTAATAGTCCACACACGTAAATATTGTTGAGGATCTTTCATTTAGGTGTTAAAAGACTCGCGCTAACTCAATTCCTAAACAAACAAAGCGCCTTAGAGAAGAAATAAGAAGAGGCTCTAAAAATAAAATTTACCACCAAGGTCACTCGCGTTTGAATGACTTGACGGAAAATAGATCAATTTGGTTGGGCTTTTTTTTCCTCATCTCTTGGTACAACAATTTTGCCATTTGTGTGGTTGGCATCGCTACCATGTATTGTCGGGGATGAACGCACGGATAATGCGACTGTTATTAACCCGGGAACTAGCTAGGCTGGGGCCACAGACAAGTATATTCCATTCACGGTAGGAATTACTCTCTGAAAGGTCTTTTTTCCTACCAATATCCTACCATATAGTAGATTTATGGTAGGGAAAAAGGCCTTTCAGAAGTCAATTCCTACCGTGAATGGAATATAAGGAACAGACTCTCAACCTTACGGGGGTTTCACTGCGCTCCTTTTGTAAGCTTGAGTGTTTCAACACTGGACTTCGCTAGTGTCACTGCTGGGTGATGATAGGACTAACCACAGCGATCCTAGTGTTGAAGGACTCAAGCTGCCAAAAGGGGCGCAACCATTTTAACCTGGAGGTTGATTGTCTGGGTATATTATGTGTTTGTGGCCGGGGCTCAATACTAAGCATTGAGGAGGCATACAGAAAAAAACATTAATGATGATACTTTCGGGAGGGCTTTGAACACTTAGAATTCTCCCATCTTTTTTTGTTTTCGGTTGGGTACCTCCTTCGTTTTCACGAACCAACAATACCTTTGATTCATACTAGGTTCTCAAGATAAAAAAGCGAAGATAGTAATTCACAAAACACACCACACACGATCAGAAGATGTGACGCGCAGATAAAATTACCGAAAGCATTACATTACATTTAAACTGTTAGTCTCTTCTATGCGCTAGAGCGATAATGATTTTTTGTTATGACTTACTGACCTTCATGTCTATCATCATTTAATTATTGTATTAATGAAGCAGGGATGACAAAGGAAGAATCTTAAAGAGAACATATCCACATTTTCGAGGGAGGGAGAGCGGGAAGTTATTTAGGAAATAAACTCATTACACCTAGCGGGTTTCGAACCCATACCTCACTGTTACCGGCCAATTAGACCAGATGAGTTTGATGCCATTGTTGGCGTGTCCCCTCCGTGTTTGAGCTTAAAGGATCAACTGATTATGCCAGCACTAAGACATCTGTGTAGCAGGTTTTTTGAGCTTGAATCGAAGCAAATATTATTCGCAAATTTCGAATAATTATCGAATCATATCCTAGTTAAATATGCTAAAGTTAGGATGTTATATAAAAAGAGTTCGCATTGTTTTAAAAAAAGTGGATTATTTTCTAAACTTACTCTCTTAAAGTTATATTGTTTAAATGTAAGTTCTTCAATATGTTCATGCAACAATAGTTCACCGTGTCAACGTCAAGAAGTATCTTCTGTGGTGGTTATAAAATACTTCAATACATATCTTCAGTCCTCAAAATTAACACATTTGTTATGTATTATATGGTATACGAAGGTTATATAAATGCTGTTAAAGGAAGGGGGGGAGTGTGGCTTGTTTTGCGGTCAATATAATATTAATTAATAAGCATTTACTTTATCTCACAAGAATTGTAATTAAAAATATATTAGCATATTTTAGGCATATTGTGGGATTTGCAATGGTATAAACCCTTTTCGATTTTTTTTTTAGTATGGTTTGATTCGAGCTATCGAATAATATAAAATTCTAATCGATATGGATATTATCGAAGCTTCACAAACCCCTACTATCGATATTTCAGCTATGAGTGAAGTTGAAATCAAATATTTAATTTGATTAAACTAACGGCAACTAGTTTTCTAGAGAGTTGTAAACTTGTGTGGAGATATAATTTATTGATTAATTTGATTATTTATCAAGGCAAACTTCAAGACAAAATTTTAAGTATCCTTCGTTGCATATTTTTTTGTTTTTATATTATTTGTGAAGTAAATAAACCAGTCTCAATATTCTCTCAAATTTAGCTCTAATTCAAAGGAAATAATTATTTGCATGGAAAATAATGCTCTTTAATTTTATTTTATTTTTTATTTTAAAGAGTAAAGAAAATAATTTTGTTGATCAAAAAAACCCACAACTATTATTGTTTTTAAAACCTCCCTGAGAGTTAAAAAAAATCTCTAATTGGCTATTATTTGTTTATATGTCTTTAAAATGAGCAATTATCTGGTAACATCAAAGATACAAAACAGGTTTCAGTAAGTTAAAACAATATAATTGCAATATATGTACATACAGATAGTAAGGATTGTGGGGCAGGGAGTGGTAGCAGAGCAGGCTCGTAAATTAGAGTGTGTAGATTATAACTTAAAGAATAAATTGTGTATTACGGAACTTATGGTGGGGAGTGTCTTTCAAACAGGAGGGTAGAGACAGTATAGAGCAGCAGAATAAAAAATAAAAAAACAAAATATAACAGTTTACAAATAAATAGTCATAAAAATCTCGCTAACCAGACAAGAGGAAGTAGATAAATATTTTAGAGAAGATGATACAACTGCACAGATAATAACCAAAGTAAAAATCAAACTCAAGACACATAGTAGAATAAAGGATAGCCGTATAAATACCCGACACAATTAACAATTAGACATATGAAACATAATGGTAAATTGAGAGAGGATATAGTGAGCATCAGTAGCCAAAACAACTAACATAACACAGGTGACCTGAGGATCAAGATGTAAGATGTCGGACTTGTGTTTTGGGGGTATGGGATTCAATCCTCGGTCCCGGCACGGATTTATCTGATTACCAAACCCTTCCTTTACCTCTGACAAGACGTGTATTAAGCACAACTTGTGAATGTGTGGAATGACAGGCCTCTACCATGGTTCGGATTCCACGTTAAACTGTAGGTCCTCCATTTCATCTCACAATCACCCTACCATTGCACATTAGCGTAAGTGCGTATAACCCGAACGGGTAGTAAGACGCGGTGATGATAATGATAATAATAGTAACTAAAAAATATGGTTACGGTGGGGATGTAACGAACGCAAATTTAAGATCGGGGTTTTTTTTTGTTGCAACTTTCATATCATATTTTTTGTCAAAATAAATAAAAAAAATTATCCAGTAGAAACATAGATTTTAATCTTTTATCTCAAGAGTTGTTGAATATCTGTCAACGGTGTCCTCGTATTTAATGACAAATTTTTCTCTTATTTTATTTGGACAAAAAAAATACTCCCCTTAGCTCGCATTCTCTACACTCCCACCTTAATATTAACCATTCCTATTCTCTTCCGATGACAAATTGTGTTTCCGCATAGTTTAAGAAATATGATTCTGTGAAGTAAATCATTTCCAACCTATCTTCAGAATAGATAGCTACAACAAACAGAAAGAAGATGGATGGTGTGAACTTTGAGCACCATTGTTTGACATTTGTTAGGGGCTCGACTTTATTAAGACATGTTTATACGACGAACGTCAGACAGAAGGAAGCTTTCAGTTTGTGTTCATTTGATATCCCGAATATTTGTCATGCTGGAGTTATTTGCCTCAGTAATCCGTGGAAAACAAAACAACTTCTATAAATTTGGGTTTCTTGGAAGAGGAGTTTTAACTGACAGCATTTTGATGGATTGTAAATAAATATTAGAAAATACTGTATTTTATTATCCCTCTAGACGCCCTCCCACAAGAGGAATTATAAGAGGGCTATAAAAGAGGTATTATTACACTGTTTAACGATGCTGTAAGCTTGGAGGATTTAGGGTGGTTGCATCCGCACTGGGGGGCACGTGGACACAAGGTGTCAGTATCGTGTTTCTAGTTTTCCGGGGACGTGGAGGCTGGGGTTCGAATCCCGGTTGGGTGTACTCTGGGTTTATTTTCCTAAATGCATGTTCATCCTCTTCCCCTACTAAAAAAAATACTTATACTGTTCCTTTGAATCCCCTCTTCTGCCCTATTGGTGTAAATATGCGGACGGGTTGTGAGCAAGGCGGCACGAAGAGTGGTTGCGTCGTGTGGGTTGCGTCTAAAGTTACAAAGGCTTGCGAATTCCTTCCTACCTGTGCCGGTATTTACGCGATCTAAATGTCGAGCTGATTTAGTTTTGTTGCCAGTGGTTTATAAAATCAGTTTCATATTATTTGTTAATCAAATTAAATGTGAAAACAATACTCATCTGTTGGAAGTGTGACCTTTAAGTTTACTGTCTTGGGTTAATTTAATTTGTGAGTTGCGTATTAGTATAATCAGTTGTTTAGGAAAGTGTCCGTTAAATACTCTTAGCAAATAAAAAGTGGTCCGTCCACTCAACTAATTGTAATCGTTTCTGTTTGCCCATTTTCCATTGGTTAATTTAACAAAATGACTTTTTTTCCCCCACCCCACGTCTTACTACCAGTTTGAGCCATGTTCTAATTAATCTCATGTGTTAAGGTTGATTGAAGTTGAATTTGGAGAAAGTTTACCCGAACCTGCGTAAAATAAGAATGGAAAACCATCTAGTTAAAACCATACTCAGCACATCCGATTGGTATTTGAACCCCAATCTCACCGTCATCAGAAGACTACTCTATTGTGAGAGTGATGCCTTAGACCACTCGTCCACCTAAATATGGAAAGTCTGACGAGGGTAATTTGGATGAAATGCACTTAAATTATCGTGGAGAGATTAAGAGGGGAAAGAACACAATTATAGTTCACAATACACCTGGCCGAGATTCGAACTTCCTCGTCATCGGCGATGCAATCCACGTCAAGCCTGGAGCCCTCGATCACGTGACAAATAGAGCGGATGTTTGGATAAATCACTAACAACCAGCATAATGACACTTAAGCGAACGAACAAACCATACTAAGTGAATGCTATGCAAACATGCGATTATTACGCTCGTAATGATGACACGGCAAAGCTGTGATGGAGGCTAATTCCATTGAGTGCTTTGTCTTCTCGTTTCTTTAATATTATTCGTTTAACTTCCAGGTTTAAGGAAAAACTCTTTGAGAAAAGAATTGTTTGAATACTATATTAAAATCACAAATTTATTCTCAAATTGCTCGATGAACAGCTTGTAAAGCTACGTCATCAATGCAAAGTAAACAAATAAATTTTACAGTAAACTCTCGACCAACCGGGTGCTGATTAGACCAGATGGTGGAATAACCGTGGATATTTTATTTGTGTCTATTAGGACGGTATTACACTGTCATATTTATTTTATAAAAGAAACATATTTATTTTATAGATAATATAATAAAATAATTGACACCACCTATGATAAAATATCTGTTATTACATTACATAACATTTTCTTTAAAGTTTGACAAACATTTGTAATCAAACTGATCACAAAAATAAACGCCAATCATGTTTAAAATATTTACAAATGATCCATGAAACTTTTAACAATTTGGTCACCAAAAATTCTCTGGTAATAAAAAAAAATCCCTTATGCTACAGCCTAAGTGTAAAGTTTATGTTTTTATATTGGACAATTTCATTTTTAACTGATTTACAAGCTGATCTTTCAGATTTCACTATTTTCTTTAATAAAACCCTAGATAATGTGTTTTTTAATCTCTGCGTCTTATTACCTGTTCAGGTTATCCGCCTATATGATAATTACTCTAATGGGGTAAGGATGAGGAAGGGAGCATTTTAGAAGTGATTTATCAGCATTTGCGTGGGAGGAGAGTAGGAAACCATTTTGGAAAAACTACCCTAGTATACTTGACCGGGATTCAACCCCCAATTTCTCCGTCTTCAGCAGGCCAGTCTAACATGAGAGTGACGCCTTAGACCATTCGGTCACTGAACCAGGAAATATTTTTTTATAAGATAGATATTCCATCAAATATTAGTAAAATATATTATTTTATAAAAAATCTTAGATGAATCATAAAGTTATATCGTATTTATAATCTCCAAGTAGCCTGCTTTTATAAAATACCATCCTTTATATTACAGGGTGAGATCGGCCTTATCTTCAAGACAATAAACAAATTTTACGCATTTCTGTGAAGCGCTATGGCAATAAAAACCATTTAAAAAAAATTACAGACTATGTTCAGTTTCCTGACCTGCATTTAAGTGAATAAGTGTTAGCTTTTTGGCATCAACCATAATTTTGAGCTAACTGTGGTTCCTCCGGAAAATCGAGAGATGAATGAACGACTTAAGAGCTCTCAAGGTCGATTAACCGGAATCTAAGATACAAGCATATGCTCTAACCGAAAATCACATCGGAATTTGGGTTTCTGCTTTTTTCCTTCGACGACTTTTTTTTTTTTGCACCTAGTTCGCAACCGCGCTTTGCAACCCGTTCAGATTGTACGTATATTATGTACTCAGTATTTGAGTGGAGGGAGAGAAGAAAACCATTTATAATTAAAAACACTATCAGTACACACTAAAGGTATTTGAACCCCGGTCTCCCATTCACCAGTTGCCTAGTCTGTTGAGACAGTGACACAGTAGACCCTGTAGTCACTGAAGAAGTTACTCCTTTGTTGTTAAAATGACGTGTGGAAACTACACCGAATATCTTTTGCCGATGTCATCGTTCTTAAAAGCTAGATAAAATTCCACAGCGTTCACTCGTAAGCGGGCAAATATTTGTATTTCCTTTAAGAGGTTTCGGGTTAGCAATAGTGAGCTTGTTTTAAAACTGGTGAGTCCAAGTTTGATCAATGACAAGGAATGGTTTGCTTTTTCTGACAAAGTGGTTCTTATCACCATTTCTCAAGGCTTCTCTGGTGAGTTCCTTGCATTTACCCTCCAGATTCAATTTTTTTTAGGCTATATAATTTGAGACTTTGATAGTGGGTACTAGCACTATATAATACTTACTTATTCTATGTCATTAGGAACTCGAAAGATCGTTGACACACATACAAAAGTATAATCCATTCACCGTAGGAATTGACTTCTGGGTGACCTGGCGGTCTAGGGGTAAGGTGTCAGACTTCTATGCTGGCGGCCGGGGTTCAATCCTCGGTCCCGGCAAAGATTTATCTGATTACCAAACCCTTCCTTCACCTCTGACAAGACATTTTGTGAATGTGAGGAATGCCAGGCCTCCACCGTGGTTCGGATTCCACGTTTAACTGTAGGTCCTTCATTTCATCTCACAATCACCCTACCATTACACATTAGCGTAAGTGCGTATAACCCGAACGGGTAGTAAGACGCGGTGCTAATAATAATAATAATAATAATAATAATAATAATAATTGACTTCTGAAAGGCCTTTCTACCTACCATAAATCTACTATATAGTAGGATATTGGTAGGAAAAAAGACCTTTCAGAGAGTAATTCCTACCGTGAATGGAGTATACGTCACCTATTGGTATCTTGAGCTAATTCTATCCAGTCCACCTCATTTCACCGTATCTTTTTTCGGGTCATTCTAAATGTTATCCTTTCATCTGCGTCTAGGTCTTCCCAATGGTCTCTTCCCATCGGGCTTAGTAGGCAATAGCCTGAACACGATTCTAAATTCTTCCATTCGTTCTGCATGTATCCACCGTAATATACGAGATTTTACTATCTTAATAATGTATTATCATGAATACAGAGTAACTAATCATTATTTAACCTTCATTCCCCTTTAGTCTCATTTCTTTTTGGATCAAATATCTTCCTAAGCACCTTGTTTTCGAACACCCTAAATTGTTTTCGTCAAATAAGGTAAGAGACTACGTTTCACACCCATTGAGAACAACCGGTAAAACTATTGTTTTGTATATTCTGAGCTTGACATTCCTCGATAGCAGAAGAGAGGTTAACAATTTAATGGCCGAGTATTCGTTTCCCGACTGTATTAAGTTCCTAATTTTCACTCTAATATTGTTATTGCTCGTTAAAATTGTTCTTAAATATTTAAACTTACTAACCCTATTAAATTATATTTTGCCTGCAGTCATCTCTAAATTATTGTCCTTAATCTTTGTTCTCTTTGTGATTATAATTATACTGTACTTAATCTTTTCAGCACTAGATATAACAATTAAAAAGTAGTATCAACCCATGTTTAAAAATGATGTTTCTTACATTTGTATAGGTTATGTTTTATGTTGTTTGAATCATTTCCTCAAATTCATTTTGAAATTGGAAGACGTCATTGGAAGCTTTCTTTTCTTTGACCTTGTACTAATTTTCCCCAAGATATCTATAGGACGTTTAAATAACATCGGCCAAGTTTTAAAACAACCACAGAAAGACCGAATTTGACAGGGTTAGATGGAAGGTGACGCGAGAAAAGATGGGTGTTTTTGCAGTTTTTATAGCAAAACCTTTTTTATTCTAAATAAATCAAATAATTCTCCAGTGGATAGAATTTAATTTTATTCACATGGTGATATCAATATTTCTTGAATATATAATATGTCAAGGATTTCCTAGAATTTTATGAGTGATATTTCTTTTCATTTAAAAAGTTGATCGTTAAATATTACTACGCTCATTACAGATATTGAACAACTGTTGACATCACCATGGGAAGAAAATTAAATTCGGTGTTTCTACTGGAGTAATATTTTATTTATTTTGACCAAACTTTGTTTTGCTATAAGAACTGCAAAAACACCGCCCTTTTCTCTCGTCCCATAACCTCCCACCTTAACTGCAGACATATTTCTCACTCACTTTTCTCTCTCTCTCTCTCTCTCTCTCTATATATATATATATATATATATATATATATATATATGTTTTTTCAAAACAAAGATATTCTATTTTACTTTTTGTTGAAATAAAGGGAAATATATGTTCAATTTGCACATCTAAAATTACTTGTATCTCTTCTGCGCATGCGTGTGTGTTGAAACATTGCGGAAAACTAAGACTCGCGCTAGTATAAAATTATGGACAAGTTCCCAAGATAAATACTTCTTTACGGCATCAATGATCTCACGGTCTAACGCATCACTCTCGTGTTGAACTGGATTTCCGGTGACTGGGGAGGTCGGGGTTAGGATCCCGGTCGGGTGTACTGAGGATGTCCCCCCCCCCCTAATTGTTTCCCACTCTCTACGAAAATGTGTTTACATTTCCTCTAAAATACTACCTTAATCATCTTTATCTCACTAGCGTAATTAATACTTTCGTATAACTCAAACGGGTACTAAAACTGGGTGATAAAAGAAACTTGTTTTGTTAATAGTCGCCATTTTAGTACACATACATATGGTAATAGTTGTATGTACTGAATTCAGTATTGAATTAATTAGGTAAACATTACCCCTGTGTATGAGCCATAGGGAGGGTTGTCGAGACTCACCTCTTCTCTTCCACTGCTGGAACTTGTGGTAGAGCAGGCAGGAGCATATGCAGCAGATGCAGCTGAGCACCATGAGGGTGAGGATGACCCCCACCCACACGTCCGTCAGGAACTCGTCGTACTTGCCCTCCGGAGGATCCACCTCCTTCACCAGGACCGTGTAGTTGTGTTGCGACAGGTGGTGCGGCGCCCCGATCAGACGATGCAGCTCCATGGCGGTGTCGTCTGGTCCGGGGATTCCTTGGGAAAGGCCCGTGAGGGGAGCCGTGGATACTTTGTAGAGAAGATCTGGGTCTGGCTTGTTGAGGTTAAAATGCCCCTTGGGGTGCTCTACCTTGTTGAGGTTATATTGCCCTTTTGGGGTTGTCTGCCTCGTTGAGGTTATATTGCCCTTTGCGCTGTACGCCTTGTTGAGGTTATATTGCCCTTTGGGGTTGTCTGCCTTGTTGAGGCTATACTGCCCTTTGCGTTGTACGCCTTGTTTAGGTTATATTGCCCTTTGCGTTGTACGCCTTGTTGAGGCTATACTGCCCTTTGCGTTGCACGTTTTGTTGAGGCTATTTTGACCTTTTCCGCTATCTCCCTGGTTGGGGTTATATTACCATTTAAGGTTGTCTGTTTTGTTGAGGTTATGTTGCTCCCTTTTTTTAAGCCTTGTTTAGGTTAGGATAAACCTTGGGGTTGTCCTCTGTGATTGTGTCTGCCTTTTTGAGGCTATGTTTTAAATATCTTTGTTGTTAATAATGTAAACGCTAATATATATTGAGGTCTAATAACACATGCACACATTAATGTTAGTGAAAACTCTTCATATTTTTTATTTATTTTGATAAAACGAAGTAAAGATAACAATAATTTTTTCAAGTGCACGTGGCTTCAGCCACAAACGTTAACTAATGTAGTAAAGATAGGTATATGTCTAAATATACTCACTTTAATTTTCTTACTCAACACTGTTGCCTTAGAGTGTCTCACCTAGAAATAGTTTTTTTAAGTTTTTTTAAGTACAAATAAAACTATGTGTGTTTTAAATGTTGTTTCACTATTTTAGCTTGGTCAAACGGGGCACATAAATTACCAATATTAAACATCACTAAAATTTAAATATGTTTATTAAGAATACCTTTACACTGAAAATTATAAAATCACACTGTACATTATTCTATACGAAAATTTAATCAAAATAAATAGTGATCTCAAAGGTAACAATAAACGGCCCGTATTAATGACGATTGGCTGATCCCGTCAAGAATCCATTCACACAGTAGAGTTTTTCTGACAAAACTCTTAAACGTTGTCATCCTAATGCAAATCAAACGTTGTTAATTTTGGCACTGAGCGCGCCGATTTGCCAACAAGGTTTGGCTGTCGACACTTGCGTTAAAGTCACTAATCCACCCTCAAAGAGTGTGAGCACAATAATATTTAGATAACAATGGAGAATACAAGAATCCAACCGTTGTTTCGTCCGGTGTGATTCAAAATAAACTTACTAAATGCTAGGTTTAAAAGGTTTGTTATCACTTCAGCCGCTGTCCCACCAGTAAAGTGCTCACACACTACCTGTAATCTTGTATAACTTTATTTCGTTTAGCTTGAAAAAAAAGTTGGCACTTATTATTCTTAATAAATCTTTAACTGGCTCAAAAAATTATCCAGTTTCAATTGGTCGACACCATTGTTGAAGATTCAAAACAAAGAACAAACAATAAAAACACTATTTACGATTGTAACAACTTGTCCCATTCAGTCCTGGAGCCTCGCCATAAAGTTCTGTAACGTATCCGTTATTCGAATAGCGCTGTACTGTTTGTACGTCCGCGTCGCAAGGCTCGGAGAACGGAAATGACCGGAGAGAGACCGGCGAACTGTCTTCAAACGCGCGCTACAGACTGACACCTTCTGTTGTTTTGTTTGTCATGGACTACTACTACTCTTCGCGGGCTAGTGACTCACACCACTATACACCTCCCCTCTAACCGTCCCCCTCCCTCCACCTAGCCACCAACACATCGAAAGAACCGTATGTAGTAAATTCGAATGTTTATCACCGGCATCGAATGACCTTGAAGGTAAAAACCACGTGGCTCTTATTGCCCAAAATTGCATCAGACGTATTTGTAGTCTGAAAGAGTGTGTCGTTATCGCGTTCATACAGTTTGAGTTAAACAATGCACCCTAATAAAATAGTCTGTATTGATCAAAGAGAGTGTCAAACCTTAAAAACAGTTTAATTTTCATAGTAAGAGTTATTTTGGAAACACTATCATATTTTTGTTGCTCTAAATATTAATTACATCTGACTATTTCCTAGGAGTTATTTTATAGTTATTGATGTTTTCTACCAAAAGTGACGGTCGTAAATCACACGATTTTACGTATGGATAAGTGAAAGTAGATCTAACAACTTTTCCAGCTGTCTGGCAAATAAACCTTTTCTATGAAAATTTGACTGTAGAGTACCCGGCTTGTAAACTGCAGTGATTAGCATTTATGGGGGGATTATACATGCTTCATATTTACATCAAAATATTTGGGGATTAGTATCTACAATTAACAGGGATAGAAAGGGTTTTCAGGTCTTGAGGATTTTCACCAAAACACTCGTCTTGAAAATAAAAACTTCCCTAAGCTCTTCGTTGGTTTTAAACTATGAATGCAATAAGACTGATAACCATTAATTCAATATACTAAGTGCTGTTTTTACTCTCTCTCTCTCTCGATTGTGTTCGTCAAAAAAATCTTTCTAGATATTTTGATAATTGTAGACGTTTCATGACCCCTGAAACAGAAAAAATTGTTTTCGTGATGCCTTCTGTCTGTGTGTTTATATTTCTGCTTGGAGCCGAAACCATTTTACCTATCGGGCTAAAACTTGGTATCTATAGTTTTCATAAAGTTCCCCCGAGGATTTTTTGGAATTATATAGATCACCTTTAAATTTAGGGTAGTTTACTTGACATTGAAACTAGAAAAAATCTATTGTCTCAAAATCGGCTACAGCTATTTTGATTAAAATTCGTATCTAGTCCAGGTCTAACATTATAAACAAAATGGCTAATCTTATCTCATCATAAAAATTACTTTTAGGGTACTTTATAAAAGCGAAAATTTCTAATTTTGATCATATCTCCGTAACTATTTGAAATACTAAATAACTTATAGTTGCAAAAATATGGACCTATTAAAAATATTTTTTTAAATATATATTTTTATTTAACCAATAGTTTCTCTAATATATAGGCAAATATATATTTTTTATTTAGGTCTTTAAAATGAAAAATGGAATGTTATCCTCTTTAGTGGACAGAGATGCTCCTCTTTTTTCAGTGTTTCTGTAACAGGGTTATTCTGATCTTTGATAGTGTGTTTCTGCAACAATGTGTATTATTTTGTTTCACAAATCAAAGAGTTTTCAGTAAATATCTCTATTTTAAGATAAAGGGGAGAGAAAGTATGTGCGGTGCACCGTACCATTTATTTGCACCAGTGCTTCCCAAGCTATGGCGCGCGTACCCCCTGGGGCATACGACGCACCATTAAGTTTTATTAGTCATAAAATATGTTTTGAAAATAATAAGTCTGATAAATAAATTAAATAAGTTTTTTGAGATGATGACATGGTCATTTATCAGGTTTTTTCTACCCCTCTGTCACTGCTTTGTCTAGCTTACCACTAAACCTTTATTTTTAAATTTATTTGAGGTATTTGATATGCACTTTCTGAACCGATCGATTATTTCAGCACACGATAATCTCTATGAGTGAGAGAGAAAGGGCCTACCAATCTTGCCGGGAAAGGTATTTTCACATATCCCCAGGGTTTTTTATTTTATATGCCACAATCTACATGAGACTAGTGACTTTACTTCCCCTCCGAAGGGAGTTGTGTTACTTATTTTAATCGCTCAAGTAAAATCCGTCAACTCCGGATGGGTTTGAACACACGACCATCGGGTCTTGAGGCGCGCACTTTACCCTAAAACCCCCAAGGTCCACTAAAACTTTTTTTTAAAGATCAGGAAGGGGTATTTTGGTCAGGCCGTTTCTCCAGAAGGGGTACATAACTGAAGAAAATTTAGGAAACACCGGATTACTCCATTCCTTTTTAGTTATTGATTTATTCTCAGAACAATACAAAATAGATTTAAATTACACGGCTATATTTGAAATGTAGTTTGTAATATATAACAATTTATACATATTTTGGGGGGACCATCATTACATTGCGTGTCCATTACATCGAGCTTTGCTAGGATAGTGTTCCTATCTCTCACCTCTGACTCTCACTTTGAAGGTGGGGCTGGTTGAAAGGATAGTGTGCCTGACTCTCACCTCTGACTCACTTTGAAGGTGAAGCTGGTTGAAAGGATAGTGTTCCTGTCTCTCACCTCTGACTCACTTTGAAGGTGAAGCTGGTTGAAAGGATAGTGTTCCTATCTCTCACCTCAGACTCACTTTTAAGGTGAAGCTGGTTGAAAGGATAGTGTTCCTATCTCTCACCTCAGACTCACTTTGGAGGTGAAGCTGGTTGAAAGAATAGTTTTAACTAAAACAAAACTTAAATAAACTTCACCATAACCGAGATTCCTAGGAAACTGGATCTACAACACTGCTAAAATAAATACATCATAATTTTGTTTTTTACTTCTGTGGAAAACATTGTCTAGATAAAATGGTTTGTTTTTTAATTTGTAGATTATATTCTTATTTTATTATTTCATCTTTGCTTTTGGTTGCACTACAGCAATTTGAATTTACAAATTCAAATCTTCAAGCTTTTTTTAAGGAGAGAACATTTTTGGCAAGCTAGAAACTCTCCCCCTTCCACGGGAAGTCGGTCGACTCTTCGGTTCTATTGGCTTTACGTCAGAGTAGGGCTAGTTGTGTGAAGAGGGGTGGGGGAAACGTGACGTGATGGACCTGCAATGTAATTGTACCAAAAGCTCGATGTAATGGACACGCGATGTAATTGTGTACACCCCATATTTCTACATCTGATAAATCAACGATTCTCTTCGGTGGCCGCATCGCCTAAGGCGTAACTCTCGCTTTAGCTTAGATTGCCGATGACGGGGTTATCGTGGTTCGATCCCGGCCGGGTGTACCAAAGGTGATTTTCCCTAAACGGTTTCCCACTCTCTCTCTCTCTCTCTCTTTCTACGCGAATTCGGTAATACTTTCTCTAAGTTCAACCTTCCTCATCCCTGATCCATCAGTGTAATTGGTACATAAGCGTACAACCCGACCGGCTGGTAAGATGCGGTGCTAAAAAAAAACTTCAACGGGGTCTCAAGTCAGGGTTTATTGTCTTTTAAAACATGGGTCACGCATCTCTTTCGTTTGTTTGCACACTTTATGACAACAAGTGCTCTTTTTATTTGTTATTTAGTTATAATATTTATCTAACAGTACTAACTAGTTGCCTTGAGTTAATATTAACGCTTTATGAGCTTTTTATTTATCAAACAGCAGAGATTTTTAACACTATTTCTTCCATTGTCATAGATATTATTTATTAACAGTCTAATCTGAATGACGGAGGTACTTTAAACCTCAGAGTACAGTAGGATTTTGGTAGGAAGAACCTTTTAGAAATTACAAGCTTTTTGGGCGGGTGCCAACATATAATTATTTGGTTATAGGCCTATTAATTGTTAGTGTTATTTTGTAGATATTGATAATATCTACCAAAGGTGATAGCTGCTAGTAGCATGAGTTGACATATGAATAGGTGATAGTAGATCTAATAACTTTTCTTAATAATCCACTCCTGTGGTCGAATGGTCCAAAGCAGAGTCGGCAACTGGTTGATCACGATCGAGCGGTCGTTCTTACGGACATTTTCAATCGATCACTTAAGGAAATTTTAACGTCGTTAAAAGTCTCTATATTAGTTTTCTAAACTCATAAATGTACCAGGTATTTATGAATAATATTTGAGTAAGACCGAAATTATCTTAATCGGTAATTTAATATAATATAATTTATTATAAGAAAATCAAATAGTTAGATGATAATGTACATTTTATTTATTCTATAAAGGCGAGGACATAAGCATTTGAAGAAATATTGAAATTAAGGCTTACACACACAAATATTAATTATATGGTAGCTATATAGGGTATGTATATATGTTACGGGTAATGTACAAAATCTTTATAATGTCGAGATTAGCCGGGAGATGTCAGCATTATCCAGTTGCAGTGGATAGATTCAGAAATATAATGTAATTGATCTCATTTACGACACTATCTCGATTATATCGACACTAGCCAGCAAGACTTGTATAACGTTGAATAATATTTGTATAGCTAAGCACGTCTCGATATGAATTTTATTTTGAAATAATATTTTGAACATGGACAGTAAGTTGAATCGTAGCAGTGCACTAGTATTCTAAATACCTTATTTTATTCTATATTTTCCACTAACCCAATCCAATCTAGCTTAAACTAGCCTAACTTAAACTGGTCTAACATAGCCTACACTCACCAAACCTAGTCTAAGTTAACCTAGCTTAACCTAGCCTAACCTAGCCTAACCTAACTAACCAAGCCTCAACCAAAGAAATTGCCACTTTCAAAGTGCGGGTGGATAATGTTAATATTATCTGGATAAACTTCGAAAAACATTATTCAATCACTTATCAGTCAACATTATCTACATATTTTGG
>CABFVX010001272.1:164553-177032 GCA_902151425.1 Timema shepardi | reverse complement strand
GGCAGGCTAATAAATAGTGTGTGGAAACAGGGATGTGGACTTATAAGAAGGCGAGGGAGCAGTGAGGGGGAGAGAACCCTTACATCTTCTGTCGTTATTCGTTCGCTACTACGGAAAAAATCGACTATAAATGCTTACTATCGTTACTAGATAACAGTACTGCACAGCCTACAGTATTAAACTATTTGTCTTAACATCAATATACATAATTATGTGAATTAGACAATAAAGGTTTTATGCTAAGGTTAATTATTATAAGTAATAAAATTAAAGAATCAAACACGCTAGGCTTCGAATGAATTACACATAATTCTTAATTCGTTCATAGGTTGAAAGGAAAAGGACAGATTTTCATGTTCGGAACGGGAATTGTGAGAACTAGCTCACTCGTCAAGTTAGGGAGATGGAGGGATTGGGAGCGAGCCAGCCATGTGGTGAACAATATGACTCATATGAACGACTCTTTTGAATGAGCGAGCTTATGGGAACTAGCTCGCGTCAACGAGCTGGTTCGACCCACTAGTAAGTCCTTACTCCGTAGAAGCTGCCCAACTTTAACTTTCTACGACTACCAATCACAACTGAGTAAATATGTGAATGCGTATTGAATTAAAAGAACAAATGGCAGTGAGTGTCCGTCGCTATGGAAGCATACACACAATGAAAACATGGCTACACGTGGTGGTGTTTCAGAAACATTTTTCTGAAAATATTAACACCCCGGAAAGAGCGGTTTCTAGGTAAATATTTTCTGAGAAATACCAAATGGCTTTGCTTTTGTAGGTTCAACATCCCTATTATTAATAATATTAAAAGTGCTTGTTTTATTTTCATACTAAATACTAGTACATCCGTTTTGCATTTTCAGGCTATTGCAAACACTTATTTATTTTGAGTTTGATATTTAAAATCTAGTTATAAATATATTTCTTGTGATTTTACTTAACCCTTTTGCTGCGTATTTAATATTTACTTCTTACCTTCAGAAATGCTAATTATAACTCAAACATTCAAAATATGACAATTTGTATTATGATCATGATTATGATCAAATAATGTGATTTTCAACTAGTAATGCATTTTGATTATGAAATTTAACACCACGTTGTCAATAAATCGCATAATAATATATATTTTATATCGATAAAATTTTATACTTACATATAATTTGTCACATTTTATCCAAATGCAATGTTATTCTATCAGAACTATTCTTTGTCTTACTTGCAACCCACAATAGTGTCAAACCAATCGCTAAATGAGGGTTTGACAGGCCTAATATTAGCCTTAAAAACTTTTGAAAAATAGGTTACATCAACAAAACTTGAACAATTTTGTGTTACATTGGTGCTTTCCTCAGTGTAGTATATAAGATCATATATTTGTGTCAGGCATGGCTTCAAAATAGGAAATAGGTAAAGAACAAAAATAAAATAGCAATTAGAAGAACTAAAATAAATTTTAAAACTCACTGAATTATTTAATTTTCTAAATGCCATACTAACTAAATATATTTATTTCACTTCACATGGCATACATTCATCAGTCATAAATTAAATGTTACTAACACAGTAGAATAATCGGATAAATATCACAAATATTACACTAATACACTAATAAGTTCCTCAACAAGGTTTTCTGCCACATCAATTTTGCACGTGTGCTACCCTACAAGTAGTAAAATGCGGAAGTAAACAATTATTGTTATGATTTAGTCATAATTCTTTTAAAACATATCTTTTTGGTTGTTTAAATTTGAAGACACTGATTCTCTACCTAAGGTCTTTTTTAAGTAGCACAAAGCTTGATTGAAAGTATAAAATGGGGAGGGAGAGGAGTAGAGGTTTTGATTTTAAACAGACATTGCACTCCTTGACCTGGCTTAAGTTTGAATATCATCTGCGGCAAGTAAAGGACAGTCAGTGGTCATGTAGTAATTGTTTTAACCAATCCCCTTTCTTCGAGAGGGTGTATGAAACTCGATAAATTAGACTTTTCTACTCATTTTAGTTTTTTGAATGCATGGATTGTGGAATCAAGTGTGGAAAAAGCACGGACTTTAGAGAAGGTTCTGAAAAAATATTAGTTAAAACATTATACATTAGACAGCAGTATATAGCAATTTTTTTATGATCAATAAATAGATTTCAATAAAGAGCGATTGTATTTGAACTCTTATTGTGTTTGTTCCTAACCCACCACTTTTAGTTGTTGTTTTTTGTCGATTTTAGTGAACTTCGGACATAGTGAACCAAATATCGGAGTCTGTAGAAGTTCATTATAACCAGAGTTGACTGTATGATAATTCTCCTCCGCATTAAATTGCAAAAGGTTGGTATTTGTTGAGGATAGTTGTTGGTGTATGACCCACCTCGGTGGCGTAGTTGGCTAACGCGCTTGTCATGTTGAGCTCGACTGCTGAGGACGGGGAGATCGAGGTTCAAATCTCGGTCGGATGAACTGGGGGTGGTTTTTCCTAAATGGTTTTCCAATCTCCCTCCACGCAAATGCGGGTTCACTTCCTCTATTTCAACCTTCCAAATTCCTAGTCCATTAGAGTAATTAGTACTTAAAGCGTATAACCCGAACCGGTAGTAAGACACGGTGCTAAATATTATTATTATGTTGGTGTATGTAGTTTGTAAAAAGATGTAATTTTTTTTTAAAATTTAAAACAAGTTGGTACATGTAACGTTACGGAAGGACAATTTTGTCACACTTGTAATTAGTTAATAAGTCCACATTAGTTTGTGGCGGTAATTGCTGTCTAGACATATGAGACTGTCCAAACGTAAAAATACATTACTATTGAGATTTTTTAATGTACACTTTCTGAGCATACAGACCATATCAGCACACGACTTAAAATCTAATGAATGAACATAGCGCCCAGCAATAAATGCTGTAACCCTGGTACAACACCCAAAGAAAAAAAAGATTGTTTGCTCACCATTCTGGTCCCAGTTGACCCGTCTCGCCAAGGCTCCACTCCCCTAATACATCGTGGCACTGCCAATATTGGACTAACTCGAGGGGCCATGGTTCGCTCCTCACTACGAGAACTGTGCCATGCCCAATAAAAGGAATACGGACAATATGCGCGAACTTGATGCGCATCATCGGCAGTGTTCAGAAACTAAAGAACTATTGTTTGGCGCGCGTTTAAAATACGCGTTAACTGTTTGAGCATGTTCTAGAAGACTGCTACCCGTTACCCCTCTCCACCTCCTTTGGTTCCCACGCCTTGAGAACACATGACTTCTTTAGTCGGATATATAATGGCAGGATTCTGTAATGCAGACACACATTACACTACGATCACTAGGTGAGAGACCTTGGTCCCAAGATAGGGCTACATCTGTATGTTCAAAATTCCGTCTGGCTGTAATGATTCAAAATTATCGTTCAGGATTCTTTATATTAAATTTAATCATTTATTAACTGTACCGGGTCTCTTTTAATTTGCTTGTAGACCATGGATAAACTTAATATCTTTGCATGGCTTAACCAAACCGTATGTCTGACATTTCTTTGCGATCTTTTGGGAAAACTCTATTTATTATTTAACTTACATTCTGTTTCATCCGCTTCACGGATGGGCTTATATCTTGGAGTACCGCCATCTTAGGTCCATTATTAATTCTGGCAGCGTTATACCTAAGTTCTGCCAATTTTTGCGCGTTTAAATATTATATCACTTGTTATTTGTTGGAAGATAATTTATTATTGTTACATATTTTAAAAGTTTATACTATGTTAGTTTAATGTGGGGCCGCGAGTCAGCATGTTTATTCTCTAATGTGGGATTTAATGTTTAATGTTAATACAGCCAGTTAAGGCGTATGTTTCTAAATTAGATCCTTGTTGCTTATTTCTATTATAACCAATTACGGCTGGGGAGATATATGTAATTGGGAACTCATTGTTTAGTGTTCAGACTGTTTGAGAACCGCCGGTGGTGGCGATTAAATATCCTTTTTACATTAGGTACCAGTTCGTTGATTTTAGCCTTTGACTATCGATTATTTTTGTTGTTATGAAATTTGTACAAAGGTCAATTTTACTTAAGATTGTATGATTTATTTTGAGTCACCATTTGGAGCATGGAAAGGCGTCCCACATATTTCTTATATTATTGTTCAATCTTGATTGTTGTTTTCGGATTCAGCGCCTAACGCTATTCATGCCTTCACTCTCTCATAGATCTGTATTTGTTATTTTCTTGAATAAAAATAAAACTCTCTTGTGAGCAACCTGACTGTTATTTATGAGTGATGATCAAGGAGGAGTGGGGCGTTTACAATGCTCCCCTGTGTAAGGGAAACCCACTGCACCGACAATACATTTTTCTGCATCGTTGGGAATCGAACCCAGGACCCTTGGGTCAGTAGTTGTGAACACAGCCAACTGAGCCACACAGTTCCAAAATTAATGATTAATTTACAGGAGACTTATAGTAATACACATTACCTGTGGGCATGTTTCAAAATTGGCTTTTTCAACCAAAGTATAGTCTTTTGAGTTAACATAGCTTAGTTCTTTAGAAATAAATCATATTTCATTGCACCTTTGGCCTTTATCCAAGAGTTATTGAGCCCACAAACAACAGCAATGGAGTATGTAGTTTGTAAAAAAAAGTAAAACACTTTTTTAACTGATAATGTTTTGTATTCAGTATTAAAATTTCAAGGCATATACATATTGTTATGGAAGGACGATTTTGTTGTAATAATTGTGTTTAACTAGTTTAAAGGCAATATTTGCAAATATTGTTGCGGTAGTAATTATTTTATGAATTTGTCATTGTGTAAATCATGTGAAAAAAATCAAAAATATACTAGCACAAATTATAGCAAGAAATATTTATTTAGCATTCAGTGCAAAGTTTTATCTACAGGATAACTTAGTTTTGAAGAAATACTGGATTATCTTAATATCGGTACACATCAGTTAAACAACTAAATTATTGGTTGGATTTTTTTAAATACATAATCTTCCATATCATTAATTACTTACTTGTCTCTATGATCTTGCCAAAATACTGTCTTACTTGTATCGTATCAGGAAACTTCATCCCCATTACTTAATGGAAACTCATTATTTAGAAGAATTGCTTGTATGATGCAGACATAAAGAAATCCTTGTTGTTCGCTAGATACAAACTTTACAGGAATGTATGTGGCTGCTGTAACATTATGGATAGCCCACCTTGGTGGTGTAGTTAGCTAACATCACTAGTTTTGTGTTGAGCTAGATTGCCGAGGACAGGGAGATCGAGGTGCGAATCTCTGTCTGGTGAACTGGGGGTGGTTTCTCCTAAATGGATTTCCACTCTCCCTCCACGCAAATGTGGGTTCCCTTCTTCTGTATTCAACCATCCCATTTCCTAACCCATTAGCGTAATTAGAACTTAAGCATATAACTCAAACGGGTAGAAAGACGTGGTGCAAAAAAAAACCATTATGGATTGACTTGATATATCAGTGTCACCAATATATTTTATTTTGAAGAAGGTATAGGAAAGGTGTATAGAAACATATAAAAGGGACAAACACAATATGGCTTTTACAATGAAAAGAAGAACACAGTTCACACTTTACATTGTTGCCATTGGACAAAGAGGTAATAGTCGCCTCTTAAAGAAAATCCATCGTCACCACCAAATCCCCTTACCTAGGTATCATGTTGTGTTCGTACCTTTAAATGTTTCTATCCACCTAAACAATATCTTGATGAGGGTGAGATTGGTAGAGAAAACATGGGAATGGAGAATCTGATACTCAAAGTGGAACTGTTGACGAACATCAGTATTGTCGGATAAAGTTACAAGGACTAGGTGCAGCTGCGTGGTCGGGATTGAGAAGGAGCATTCCTTACTGAGCTACCTGTTTGACCAGTATCGGTATCGGCAATGAATGACAAGCTGTACCTGTTCCAAACCGTTCCACAGTGAGACTAAGTTCCATTAGTATCAACACATCTCTAGTCTTACAAGATTTATTTAGGAGACTGGAGGCCCACACACGTAATCTAGGTTGAAAATATTGAGAAAGTCCAGGAACTGGCTCAAAGGATGTTATTGATGAGTAAATGTGCAAAGCCTCTCTGAGATGCCCGAAGAAATGGAGTGGAAACCTCAGAAAACATAAGGCTGCACTGGGAAGCACATAGTTACACTCTGCTGCGCGTCGGGACAGAAATTAAATGTCTCTTCTTTTAATATCCTTGGTGGTATTTTTTATTCTTTTAATTGCTATTTTATTGTGGGGGAAATTCAAATGGTCATTTTTCTGCTCACATATGAACCTTAGGACTAGATTATTATTAAGGTTAAATCCTTGGTAATTGGAAGTCTAGGAGCCCAGGTTACCTTCTCCTAGGTGCACTGACTGGCTATGAAAATATAGTATAGCACATAATATTTACATACACTCACAAACACATCTTTTTCTTCGCGCTTTCACTCCCACAAGATGCTTAATCAACTTCTGAATTACCGATAGGTATTTTTTTATAAAATTTTTGTTATCAAATTGATTTTTTAAGGAATTTGTCTGTAGATTATTCTGTACAAAAATAAAACCACCAAATAAATATGTGTTTTGGTAACATTTTATTAAAAATTTTCATAAATAAATTATCATTAATGAACAATTCATACTTAACGAAATAATATAAAGTTAGAACAATTGCCTGGACTGACATTGTTATAACGTTTATTTTAAAAGCTCTATAATCGTTTTGTTTTTTTGGCAAAGTATAGATAGAAAACTGTCGCTTTGATTGATTGCTAGATGAACAATACTGTCAATGCAGAGTGTTGTCAATTCAAACGAGGGGATAACTTGTCTCTGAGGCGACACCACATTGGTTGTCTGAGTTCCTTACGATAGTCATGTAGCCATCGATTCCCCAGTCCAGCCCCCATGAGTTCTTAATGAGCCAGTAGTCCTGTCCATTCTCTGTGCCGTAACCAACAACCAACATCGCATGATCTAAATTGTAGGGATCATTGGTACAAGCCTCCTCATTGTAAATACCTGTAAAACACCATCATTGATTGTCTCATTAAGGAAAAACATTTGTTTAGTATATATTTATATATAATGACTCTCATACAATTGCAATTAGTTTATGATTCTGATGGAAGGTAATGCAACTATGACCTCATTTACTAACTACTAATTGTTTACACAAGCATACACAGATACAAACTATAATCCTGTTTAACAGTGGTCCCCAAACTCTTTATTCAAAATATCCCTGACTGTCCGAAAGACATGTAGGGTCTACCACTTACATTTTTTGATTGTGCACTTATCCATCCTCACTCCCTCACTTTTTTCCAGAAGACTAACCATAAAAAATTAACTATGACATTTTACGACTTTAAAAACTTTGACATAATTTTGAAAAAATATCGGCTTCAACTTTGCTTGAAAAACAANATATCGGCTTCAACTTTGCTTGAAAAACAAATCTAACTTCAACAGTTACAAAGGATTCTCCAATAAAAATATTGGCAGTTAAAATACTCATTTAAGTTATGTAGGCCTTAATAAGATATTGAATTTAATGTACTAATGATGCCCCGCGATTGGGCAGATTTTTAAAGATATGATTTTATATTGCCCCCATTTGGGAGCCAATTGTGGAGATATGGCTTTTTAAACGAGATATTTGACCCGCGATAAGACACCAATTAAAGTGATACGATTTTATATTGAGATATTGCCCTGTGATTGAGCAGTATTTATAAATGATATATTGGTTTTATGACGATGATGACGCATACATTCCTTACTGCGCACTTGTACACGTTGATGTTACCTCATTATATATTATACTTATAATTATGAAATGAGCAAGAATTTTGATGTTGCACACAATTTATTTATGTGATTACACCTTCGGTACTGAAGATATGATTTAAAATGACACAGTTTTTGTTAAATTACGGATTGTTTTGGTGTGATAATACACGTTTCCCGTTCTGAGTACTGTGTGCCATGTAGATTTATGTTACTACTTCACTGTTTTTTCTGCTTTTTTACTGGCACTGTTTTAATGAGCCACGTGATGAATCAAATTTTTTTGTATACCACTATAGGGATTCATACGCACAAGCTGCTTGTATATGACTTACTCCTTGCCTCTTGGACCCCTTGTCGCCAGTGTTAAAACTGACTAATAGAAAAACTTCTGGCAACCTGATTTTGTGAAGGCTGGCTTCCTATTGGGTAGAGGGAGCCAGCTTGTCACATGCATTTTTCTAACACAACAAAGTTGATCTTTATTTATTTTTTTAAATAAGTTTTAAAACATAGTGTATTGAAATTATTTCTAAAAGCGCGTGATTCTACATTGATGAAATATTAAAAATATATTTTACATACAGTTCTTTTAAGAAAAATACACTTCATCCATGACTTTTTTTTAATATATGAGAGGGATCCAAAACAGTATCATTAAAGCCTATATTTAAAATTAATAATCTGAAGTAATTTAATTACATGTTGTGATTATAACTAGATTAATTAACTTAAAATGAAACATTTCAAACAATTTGTTCAATAAAACATTTTCTAAATTATTTTAGTAGGCCTATATATAGTTATATAAATAGCCAAGATAAACCATTTTTTCCGACATAAAACAACTGATAAAAAATAATTAAAATATTTTGGATTCAAGAATATTTTATACTTTTGAGCTGGTTTCGCTTCATATTGATAAAGTTGACATAACACATCTTAATTCACGGAACAACTTGTAAACCATGTAGTAAGTTGCATTGTACTGAGTGGGGGAGGTTGCTACTTTTAGCAAGGGGTGGGGGCTGCTACCTTTCCCAAAGTAAAATATGAAACTCTTTTATTATAATCAGAGGTAATTTTTTTAAAATAAAACTATCTCAATCGTGAATTTCAATTTTTTTGTTTTATTTTTGGTTCATTCTGCGGTTTTCCCTACTTTGTTCCCAGGTCTGTATACTAGCGGAACCAGAAATTTAAAATATGTCATTTTTTAAAAAAAACCTACCTCCAGCGTAAAAGTCAAACGAGTCCTGGCTGGCATCAAAAGCAATGGCAAGAGGCCCAATTGTGGCCACAGCCTCTTTCATGGCTTCTTCGTCTCCTTCCTTGATATTGACATAGCTGCTGATTGTGGCGACTATGTTTTTATTCTCAGAACGGCAACGATTGTTCTAAATACAAAATTACAGGTCAATTTACTTTACTGGTGGTAATTATTGTATTATTATTATTATTATTATTATTATAATCATCATCATCATCATCATCATCACAGTGTCTTACAACACGGGTTATACACACTTATGCTAATGTATAATGGTAGGGTAATTGTGAGATGAAATGGAGGACCTACAGTTTAACATGGAATCCGAACCACAGTGGAGGCCTGACATTCCCCACATTCACAAATTGTGATTAAGATACATCTTGTCAGAGGTTAAGGAAGGGTTTGGCAATCAGATTAATCAGTGCTGGGACCGAGGATTGAACCCCGGACCCCCAGCATAGAAGACTGATACCTTACCTCTAGACCGCCAGGTCACCCTTTATTATTGTAGGTTAAAAAGACCATTGAAAAAATAAATAAAGCAAACACTTAATTTTTTAAATGAACATTTAAAAATCACACATATATATATATATATATATATATATAATATGTTCTTTGATAAATTGTTTATGTAAAATTTGTTATTTATTTTGGTTTTAGTTACATATTTAGATTCAGGAATAGTAATATTATTCCGTATCTTTGGGGTATGAGGAGGATAAGAGGAGTTGCACCAGCATAGGTATGAATAGAAGGAGGATAGAACGTTAGCTACTAAAACGCTTTCTTCAAATTCAGGCTTTAGCTCTACGTCCACTCACACAGGTGGTCTGAGTTTTTAAACATCGTATTTGGCCACCATTGGTGTATGTCTGTGTGTGTGGTAAGTACTCAACCCAAAGGTTGGTTGGATCCTCAACAGTTCCACTGTCAGCCGTAAAGTCTAGGCAGCACTGAAGAGATATATTGGAGGAATGAGGAGTTAGGTAGTTTTTAATTGCTTTCCTCACTGAGCCAGAATGTACTATCATACACCAGTCTGCCAAGCCACCAAATAACCTAACAAGCAATACCTTCTCTCCATTCATCACAAGGACTGGATGTATATTGGATGTTATTACTACTATCGTTCATACTTTTGCCATTTTCATCTTTGTCAGAGCCATAAGTGAGCCTGAGACCGATCATATAAAGTAACAACTTGCTCTAGCCCATACCAGGAGATATAGTGCATTGTAAACACTATATCTAACCAGGCTAAGGCAGATGAATGAAAGTAACAATCTTGCTCTAGCCCATACCAGGAGATAGAGTGCATTGTAAACACTATATCTAACCAGGCTAAGGCAGATGAATGAAAGTAACAACTTTCTCTAGCCCAGACCAAAATATAATGAAACTAAACTATTTTTTTTTCTTTTAGAATTTTACTGCGGTCGTTCCACTCTCATTACAGGCCATTTATTCCCAACAAAGGGACTGTGACCCCATTTGGGGTTGGGTTTTGGATGGGTCACAATACAGAAGAACTCCATTTATCCTAACTACAATCATCTGGATCCCCAAATATCCGGATCGTTATCAGGAAATTAAAAAAATAAAAGGAAAATACTGTACTGTACAGAACTTAAATTTGTCATGCTGCGTCGCCGTGATTGGCGATGGTATTCGCTGGCCGGCCACTCTGCCATTCCAAGGCCACATGCCATCCCCACCCTCAATTCAAATTCATTTTATTCTTGTTAACAGTAGCAATGAGTTTAAACTTACTTTATTTTATTACTTCAGTAGTATAATGTGATTCCACTTCACTGTATCATTGCAAAAATAGTAAAAGAAGTGATTTTAGAGTAAATTTTGCATTTTCTTCCAAAACAATTCCCTTGATTAAATTATTAATCCAACTCTCTGGATTTCTGCATATCTGGATCACATCCGACACTCATTAATCCGGATAATTGGAGTTCTACTGTACTTGTAGATGTTATAGCTATATATATATTCAAAATCTGACTACCAGTGTAGTAAATTTATCGGTGTGTGCAAGCTATAGTGCAGGGTCGCCTACTTACTTCTCCTTCAAAGGGGTAACTCTCTTCCGAATCTATGCCCCCGTTGTCAATGATGTACTGGAAGGTCATGGGCATGTCCCCACCATCACAACCGTCATTGTAATAGTCATCGGTGGCGCAGTCGATTAGATTCTGTTCGCTCAGGGAAACCAATTGGTTGGTTGCCTTGAAATGCTGTCCCTCCACCGCTCCAGTCTAAAACATACCATCGATACATTTGAAGATGGCAATCAATACACCCAAAGCAGGGATAGATGTTGCCACAGTTTGAGCTCTTCAAGGTGTCACTCTTAAGCAATAGTCCTATTGGTGCATGGCAAGCTAGGTATTTACCCCCTTCTACTGCAAATAATGTTGATAAAAACTTAAAAAAAACTTTAAATACAGACATAATATATAACGTTGAATGAATACACAAAATTTTAAAACAAAACTTTTTATATGATATTGTTACACGTATTAAAATTTCCCATAAAATTACCAATCATATATATAAAAAAAGTATGTAGCAATAATAGTTTGGATATATTATTTATGTCAACTCATAGTAAAGTTATGGGCGTGCCACTGTCTGGCTTGATGATCTAGTAACTTCTAGGTTATCGAATAAGTCTTTGCTCGAAATCTTGTTCAGGAACTTTAAGGGGAAATTTTTCAGACACAAATTGAATGGTTTGGTGTCTGCTACGAAAAGGGGAACTTGGTTGCTTTGTATGAAATGCAAGAAAAGCTGCAACTTCTATAATATGATTGCACTCCTCTAAAACTCACTGTGCTGAAAGCCCAACACGCTCCACACTGGCCTTGGTCCTTGACACCCGTCACATATCCTTGGTTCCGCCAGTCCACGGTTTCAGGCAAGGAGACTCCAGAGGCTTTGAAGGTGCTGCTGTGGGTGAGGTTGACCTTCCTATTGACCAGAGGTTTCCTTTTCAGACGCTCCTCGCGGCTCTGGAATAGTGCAAGCATTTTAAAAGACGTCATCAAGGATCAAACTGGGTACCCTCCTAGAACAAAGTTATTTTGGCCAACAATGAGGTATCATGGTTGAACGTTATAAGCTTGGGCATTGTCCCTGTAAATTAGGAAAATAAAATATCACCACACATCAAACCCCCACCCCAACTTCACAAATAGCACACAACTTAGGTAGATAATACTGTTCAAACCAAATACCACATTTTAGTTCAGTTTCACTTATTCTACTTTTTAAAAAAACCCGTTAAATCGAGACCAGTGAAACCATTTTACCATATTTTAAAAATATATAACCGTATTATTAAACAATTCCCACATTTCTTTTATACTTAGAAGCACATT
>CABFVX010001272.1:154398-164499 GCA_902151425.1 Timema shepardi | reverse complement strand
CCCCCCCCATTCAAAAACATCTAAAAATGAGGCGTGTCTTAAAATTTCAAGTTTTTTTTGACCAACTTTCTCGATGACACAGAAGATGATATAATTCATGGGATGGTAAAGATAAAGATGGCTCAGAAGAATCATAGTAATATTGATTCAAAAGGACGAGATCAATAACATATCTACTGTTAGTTAATAAGGTACCTACTATTATTGTTAGTAGAATGAATTCTGTAATAAAAATATTTCTTAGATGTAGGGTATTTTAGCATGTGTGTTTTTAATTTATCTTCTTATTATCAAAGCTTTTGGTGGTACTGAAAAGTTAAGGTGCATCCTACAATCAAGAATGTCTTAGAATCGAAAAAATGTGGTATTTTAAAATGAGGGAAATAATTGAACTAATCCCAAATTTAGAATGTAGAAAACCACACTTGGATACGTTTTCTAGTTTTGGTGTATTCTGGTATCTAAACTCCCGGTTAGTGATCCATGACGAGGGCTATTAACTATTGAAACAATGGTTTAAAAAACATAAAAATGCATAACAATAGCTGTTTACTTAGCAGTCATTATATTAATTACGGTCAATGCCCAGTAATCTGTTGATAATTAACAAATTTGTTGAGAACTCTTAAAAATGTTAACTTCTGCTTAGAATTGTTGGGTTTGTATTCATAGTTATTTGTGAAACTTGCTGTACCAGGTCACCCAGATGATTGAGCCCCATCTTATAAGTGACAAGTCCCTCTTCATATTTCTTGTTGTGTTCAAAGATCTTGTTTCTGTTTTCAATAAAGATTAGGAAACGGGCGTTTTCCTCCTCTTCTGTATCATACTGCTTACTGTGTTTGGTCTGAAAAATATAAAAATAATCTGTTATTCTAAACAAATTATAAGATTGGCTTTATTTGAGTGAAGTTAAAGCCAGCACATTTTTTAATACACTTAACTACTAATCCATAATGTATAAACATACTTATACTTGTGTAGTATTAATACTGTATAGTAATTTCTCAAACTACTTTATAATGTTTAAAAATAATATACTAAACACAACTCTTTGTATAATTAAGGATATTTATGGACATATTTAAATAGAAATAAATCAAGAAAGCAAAACTAAGTAGAGGGGGAAAAAAAAATACATTCATGTGTCATTAATAGTAGGTACAGTATAATATATATTCATGCGCGTGCGCGCACACACACACACATGCAAATCGATAACAAATGATCTTACAAGGTGACAATGCTGATAATAATATTTAGAAACTAGCCTATATTGATTAAATACCTAACAATTTTATATATCCTAATAGTAATTTTATTTCCCATACATATTCCTACTGTATCCATTGGTGTATTGAAGGGTGGGTTGGAGGGGGCAATCCGCACCATGTACCATCAGTCTAGGGGTGTCATAGAGGTATCATTTTGTAAAAAAGTTTAAAAAATATTACTATTAGTTATTAAAAAATCCTAATGTTATTAATTATTATATTATGATTGTAAAGTATCCACTTTTTAAATAATTAAAATATAAGTAAGAGACAGTGCATATTTTAAAGGCGTGTCATATTTAGACTCTCACTTATCGTCAGACGGCAACTCGAGAGTTCCAAGCTCTCCAGAAAGCTCTTCTAAGAATTTGGTTTCTACACCTGGTAGGAGGTGCCAAAATCGAGATCCACCCCAGACATCAAATGCCCTTGCTACGCCAATGACTGTACCCCTACATGTCCCCACAAATTGATGACTGAGACTAGATGTTAATCAAGCTTATGCTTAAAATATATCTTAGTGGCAGAATTTGTAATCTGGACTACAAGCAATCCATTCTGTCCATGTCCTAAACTTAATACATCAGTTTTTATCATAGCTTCCAATTCAAAATATAACCTAGCAGTGAGGACATGTTATGATACAACTTATCTGATATTTTCAACAGGATTTGTAACTTTTGTAGGCCTACTGATATTTTACTTTGATGAAAGTATTGCCTGTCCTCTACTCTAAGGACACAACCATTTATGGAAAACCACTCTCAATACACCCGACCGGGATCAAACCCTAGGGGTCTGCGAGGCTCGTCCAGGGGATTCACGAGGTTGTTCAGGGAATTTGTGATCTTCCTTTATATATTTTTTTATATCTTTTAAGATTGCATACAAAAGAGCAAATCACTGGCGTATACTAAACACAATGGATATTAAATCCCGACAAGAAAATGAAGCCGAAAAGTGGTGGGGTTGGCCACGTCCCTTATACCCACATCTTTGAGAAGATCATTTAGGAATTAATTTTTAATTTTAGTTTTCTCATCAGCCATCACAAAGAACTTTCATAAAAAACACTGTAACATTTTATGCCTTTTCCAACAACTTATTTGTGCGAGCAAGCCTTTTCTGTTCTTTGTGGTATAAAAAATGTTAAATGAAATCATCTTAGTTTTGAATCAAACTTCATTTCTATTCCTCACATAAATTATCAATAATTATAAATGTACACATATATTATTTTTATTCTTTTTTACATTTATTTTAATATATATTATCTCTAAAAGTGTACATTTATTTTATTTTAATTTATACTGTAAATATTTTCACATTAACAAGATTATTATGATTCATTTATGACTAAATATACTCTACTTTTTTATTATATTTTTTTAATCGTTTATCCTACATCAATAGGTTTGCGAAATAGCTGTTCTCTGGTTAAAGGGTTCGCGTGACTAGGAAGTTTGAGAACCACAACCTTAGACCATGTACCGGGTACTCTTCTTCGTTCAAAATGTTTCGAAGATATGATGGTTATTGGGGGTGTCAAAGCAAAGGAGGTTTTACTTTTGCTTTGACATCTCAAATCTCCCCACACCTTTATCAATCACATCGCGGATGCTTGAAATTGAATCTCAGCAACCTCCAAGGTCAAGAGTCAGAAGTGCTAACCACTCCCTGAGACATGCCAGTCAGAACACTACTAAACCTCAGGAAACTAAACTGGTGTAAGTCATCAGAATGGAACCCAAGTCTCCTAAATAAACTTGGTGATCAGGAAGCATACCATGCCTGTTATTTGAAGATTGACTCACCTTGAAAAGCGACCAATCAGAGTGGACCTCTTCTGAAATTGGGACGGCGGCGCAGACTGCCACGAAGGCAGCGATCAGAAGTAGCAATCTCATTGTTGAAATGGACCTGCTGGAAAAATGAAACTAATAAGGAATAATGTTATTAGTGTTGGTGACAATGTTTTAGATTTACTTGAGTTTAAAAAAATGCCATGCAAGGTGTAAAAACCTAGCGATTAACCAAACAATTATTTGTTTAATATTAAAACATTAAATTATAAATGACCTACTTCTATGTTGTGTAAGAAGTTGAGTTTATTCAATAGTAGTGTATTGTGATTCTTTTGCTATTTATACATGAATTTATTGCGTCATGGCAATTAGTAAATAAATCATAGTTAAATTATCTTATCTGTATTGTGTACCTTATATGATCGTTATTTCAATGGCATGATAATTTTCAATATCTTGTCGACTTCAAGTGGTCAGAACCAAGGTTGCTAACGCTCCATATGCCTCCTGGTTCAAGCCTAAACTGGGATAATAATATGTTAGTAATATCACCATATTCATCTGCCTCCTTGCATTGGTGATGTACTTATTTCCTGTCCCCTACTTCGGTGATCGCATAGTCTTAAGGCGTCACTCTTGCACCAGACTACACTGCCAATGGCGCAGAGCTTGTTGTTTGAATCCTAGTCAAGTGTACTATGACTGGTTTTCCACTCTCCCTCTACACCAGTGGTTCCCAATGTGGGGTATGTGCCAGGATGTTCGGGGGTACGCCAAGAATATTTGAATAAGGGCATAAAGAGGTTTAAATACCAGCAATGTAAAACAAAAGATCATTCAAAAGTTATGAAATTAACTTAATGAAATGGTGAGGGACTTTTGTGATTTTTCTTTTATATTTGACCTTGATAAAACTATTTCAATTCCAAACATAAAAGGGTTTTTAAAATCATTAATAAATAAATTAAATGTGTTAATTTTTATTGTAACGTTCGCTTTTTGAATGTAAAAATATATGCACTCTTTATTCAGCATATTATCACATTATATTTTAATTCCAATACTATCCCATTTATTTTCAGTTGTAATAAATGTATTAGAAACTACTACTAGAGTAATTAAACATTTTGCTAAACATTAAGAGCACAATTTATGTAAATGGGTTGTTAAAGGGCTGCGAGCAAAAAGAGTTTGGGACCTGTTGCTTTACACAAATGTTGGTACACTTCCTCATCTCTAACAATAATAATAATAATATTTAGCACCGCGTGTTACTACCCGTTCGGGTTATACGCTTTAGTTACTAATTACTCTAATGGATTGGGATTTGGGAAGGTTGAATTAGAGGAAGTGAACCCGCATTTGCGTGGAGGGAGAGTGGAAAACCATTTAGGAAAAACCACCCCCAGTTCACCCTACCGAGATTCGAGCCTCGATCTCCCCGTCCTCGGCGGTCGAGCTCAACACGACTCGCGCGTTAGCCAACTACGCCACCGAGGCGGGTCTCATTTCTAACACATTGTAGTAAGAAGTGATAATGACAGAAAAATAATCCTTTCATGGATGATGTTACAAATGTTTTTTTCTGGGATTCACATTTTGGTTAGATTATTTGTAAAATATTGTTTTTAAAGGAGAAAAAAAAATTTGATTCAATAAAAACAAGTGGTGTTAATTTTTACAAGTTTAGATACAGTAATTGTTTTTTTTTTTAATAAAGTTATAAAATAGTAAATAATATGTGACCTATATTATTTTTATTTTTTTAAATCTCACCTGCTTGCTCAATCAAGAACCAATCATCTTTGCTTCATAGCTTGTCCAACTATCTAAGAAAAAATCTTTCTTAAATATTCTGTACGATCAACATTTTTACCATTCCTGTGGTACAGAATGAAGCAGAGCATGAGGTATTCCAAGTTCACTAGTGTAAGTGTAGTTCAAGGTACAAATAGCTATTCTTTGGTCAAGAGAAAGATATATTTAAATATATACACTTGATTCATTTTGGAAATATTTTCCCTTACCACCTCCTCCCCCTCCCCCTCTCTCTGCTGCCAGAAAAAAAGAAATAAGAAACTAGGTTCATAATATATTTCAATCTAAATTCTGGAAGATACACATATTATTCAATATTTTGTATAGTTATTGAAGTGATTAAGGAAACATTTTCATAGTAACTCTCTCAACTAATAAATAACTTATATTGTACTTATACATATATATATTGTATAAGTACAATATAAGTTATTTGTTATTATTGTACTTATACATATACATATTGTATAAGTACAATATAAGTTATTTATTATTATTGTACTTTTATATATATATATATATATATATTGTATAAGTACAATATATATATATATATTGTATAAGTACAATATAAGTTATTTATTGTATAAGTACAATATAAGTTATTTATTAGTTGAGAGAGTTACTATGAATATATATATATATTGGTTGATAAAAGTCACTTTGAAAATGTCTGCTTATTCATCACATAAATTGACAACTATATTGTGTATTTAAATAATTAGAATATAGTTTGAAATGGCTAATGTATGATCATTATGAACCTAGTATAAATAGGGATATGCAAAGTCTGTTTTCTAAATTCGAAGCAAATTCAAATTGAATATATTAAATATTCTCATAACCAAATCAAAGTTTAATTTTTTTAATTGTTTTTATACTTGGAAAATGTTTATTGCACAATTGTTAGTAATATTTTGTTGCAAACTGATAAATTGAGTAATTATCTCAACTTACACAATTTGAGTACTTAAAGGGTTTTTTTTCATTTAAATATTAATTTGTAATGTGTATTACAGTTTATAATGGTGACAATTAACCATAAATTGTGTATTTTAGCTGTCACTATTTTTATTTATGAAGCTTCAGATTTATCGAAAGCCGGACTTTTTCTCGAAGTGAAGTCAAAGCTTATATTGGTTTTGAAGCCAAGTCAAAGTTTCAAGCCTTCACACACCCATAATAATAAGTGGTTGTTTTTTTTTTGTGTGGGAAAGGAGGGGGGAAGGAAGAGGGAGAAATAAACATGGAAAGCAAAAAAATTACCAAAAATAAATCAGATTACTTCTCCACATAGCTAGTCGTCATAATCATCATCAACTATTTCCGACCTGTGGCCGAGTCAGTTTAGTAAAATGCCTCCATTTTACTCTATCCTTCCAACACCTATTTCTCCTTTAATTGCTTCTATTCTTCTCCTTTCCCTTGCATACTTTCTGTTATCTGTTCCTCCCCTCTCTTTCTTGGCCTCCTTTGCAGTCTTTTTCTAAACATACTTCATTTACATTATTTTCTTTGGCATCATCCCTTTTTCCATCCTCATTACATCACTATACCATCTCAGCCTTGTTCCTCTAACTCATGTACTACAAAATCCTCATTACATGTCCATACCATCTCAGTCTTGCTTCCTATACTATCTCATGTATTACAACATCCTCATTACATGTCCATACCATCTCAGTCTTGCTTCCTATACTATCTCATACACCCTCAGTCTTAGCCGGATATTCTTAATCTTGTTTCTCCTCGTGACGGCTAACATTTAGGGATGTGGTATCGAAAGAAAAGTAGTGATACTGTACTCATTAAAAGTATCGAAAGAAAAATATCGATACCGTATTAGTATCAAAAGAAAGGTATCGATAACATTAAATATCAGTATATTGAAATTTTAATCTGGGAAAAAGGTTTTTTTTTAATCTAGTAATAATATTTTTTATTTTTGCTTCATTATTGTATTTTCATATTTATTTAAACACTGATAATTATAATTATTGAGCTCTACAAAAACTTATTTTGCTTAGTTTGTGATTACTGTGCTCATTGATAAAAGGAGATAGTAAATTGATCGTCTCTCGCTCCGTCACCCATCAGGCATCTGGCTGTATTGATAAACAAAGATGAAAGAACAACTATGATTATGATGAGCTAAAAGAGATTGAATGCTAGAGTGGCTGGTTTTTCATGCAGAAAATGAGTGAAAATTGAGAAATAGTATCATTTATTCCTCCACCACAGTCCACTACAGTATGAGTGAAGATAACATTAATATTATTTCTTTCGATACCGATCTGATACCAGAGTGTGAATTCTAATATCAGTAAAAGTATCGGAAAAAAAGTATCAATACTTTTTTCACATCCCTGCTAACATGCTCCTAACAAACTTAATTCCCATGGCCTACACTTTCCTAGTTTCTCTTACATTCAATGTCTATGTTTCTGCAGCATATATAACATTGGGTACAAAGTACGTCCTGTACAACACTTCAAGGGCACTTCTCTTCTCCATATCAAGTTTCTTACACACCTTTAGAACAACTCTCCCTGCTGTCCTCCTCTCATTAGATCCTCTCTATATCCACCTTTCACCTCAATCATTCTTCCAAGATATTTTGCATTCTGTACTTTTCTAAACTCTACTCCATCCAATTTTATAGTTTTAATAGGCCTTATCCTCTTTCTTGTTATCACCATCACCATGCTAAATTTCATTCAACACTCTTTCACTTGTTAATTTAATCCCTGTAACTGTTCCTGTATTTTCTCTTTCTTCTCCCCCCATATCAAGTCATTAACAAACATCATGGCTTTCGTTATTTCCTCCCCGAGTTTTCCTGCTACATTTCCATTACCCAAAGACGGAATTTCAGCATTTTTATTGGTGGGGGGAGGGGGGGGAGGGAGCAGACATTGAACAAGGGAGGAACTCATACCAGACGACTTAGGGGGTATTCCACACCACCCTCCCCCAAACCCCAGAAGAAAGGGTCTCTTCCACGAAATTTTTTTGCTAAACAATAGCCTCAAAAGTGCCCTTTTAAGCTTATCCTGAACTTCTAAAAAAGATTAGCATTTGGTACAGTTTCAATATCAAAGTAAATTGAAATATGATGACTTTTATAGTTAAAGATGTAAATTTTACAAAATAGCCTAAGTTCAGACTGGAAAAAATCTAGAAGATATCAACCAAGAAAATAAAATTTGATGGAACATTCTTACACAAATAAAATGGTTTTGGAGCCGTATATGAAAACATTTTAAATGCCCCAAAAATACAAAGAGGTTATCCGCAGATTGCATCCCCTTATGTTGAGGGATAAGTTTAGTTAGACGGGAGGTCAATATAAACTGAAAAGAGAGTTCAATTTAAAACAAAACTAATACTGTCACTTACTTTAATTACAATTTGCGACGAAAAATTATTTAAATTTAGGAATATGAAAACTCAAAACTGTAAACTTTTACAGAGTTTAATAATAAATTATAACAAACGGTCACATGATTTGAATAACATGATGAGATTCTAAATATATAGGGAGATTATGAAAATAAATAATTAATCTAAATATTTTTTTTTATTTAAATCCGTTTGTCTAGCTCCTCTTTTTCACTTATAAAGCAACCTTCTATTTTTCATTATATTGAAATCATTTATTAATCTTCAAATGTCAATGTTTATATCCTGTTCAATGGTTAAAAGTGCCAAGGATGATAACCTTTCCTGCCCTCTAGTATTCCTGAACTGTGTTTTTAACTGCAAACATGAAAAGGATCACATTCTGTAAAAACATTGCAGCTCCGCTGTGAGATGGTCCTCGTCTAAATAGTAATAGTTGCAAACGTGATCTACACTGAATGGGTCAACTTTATTTTAACTCAATATGTTACTCAAGTGATTCATAACATACAAATTGTTTTCAGCTAGCCTGTCTCTTGTTTCTTGGACAATAATGTCAATAAGAGGAAAAAGTATCTTAGTTCTGTAAAACTGCTCCACAGTCTCAAATGGAGCTTTTGGCTACCTCGGTACAATGATTGAATACTTGAGCGAAAAAAATCATCAGTTCTAAAAGTCTGTAAAACTTGAATTGTGCTATTCACCACATTTTTCACTACTTCGTAGTTCATACTGCTGGACTTGAGGTTTTAGATAGAGTGCCACACTGGTAAATAACTCGTCTTAGCAACAATAGATCAAAAGCTAAATTGAAATTCTCCATGCAGTTTAGTAGGGCACTGGCCTCGCCCCCCCAGTTAGGGTCAATTTATGAGATTTCACTCAAAGCTGTCAATGTAGTTTCAAAATTATGAAGTACGGAACATAGAGTTTCTACATAGCAAGACCATCTATTGTCATCGAGGGACTTTAAAGTTATTCCACCACAAAAAGTTTTGGTACTTTTGTTGATTTTTTTTTTCAAAAATAGCATGATATTTCATGGTTGATTTTTCAATGAAGTTGTACAAATTTGACGTACGAAAAATGTATTTCCTTATTGAAGTAACTACTGTACAACAACTAACGATACGTAGCTCTAACACATGTGCCTTACAATGAATGTAGGATTTTCATCCTGAAATCTCGCTCCAACTCCCTTGTATGGCCCTCGCATGTTTGACGCTCCATCGTAGCACTGAGCTCACATGTTTTATACGTCTAGGTTTAATGTAATTAAAACATTCTTCAATAACTTTACCAATGTTTCACCATAAGTTTTTTTCTTCAGCAATCAAGGCATAGATATTTCTCTCTCTAACTTTATCAGTGATTTGGGTTTTTATTTGCTCTCCAAAAATGAATAGCTCATTCTGAAATTTTTCAGTTGTGTACTGAAAATTTTTCTCTCAACCAGTGAAGAAATGTTTTACTAACACATCATTTTTGGAGAAAAGCTCCATCAACTATGAAAAATTTCCTTTATTCTTTGAAACTTCAGTCTCATCGTGACCTCTTAAGGCAATAGATTGCCTCCCACAAAATATTAACGATTCACACACCCTATTTTGGTCAATGTCTTCTTGAACTTGTATTTGTATTTGTATTTGTACCTTATTGAAATAACATTATTTCGTATATAATTTATAATAGATGAACTGGGGTGTTCTATGCGAACCCTGTTAGAATCAAAAGTGAATAATAATTGTTGACTTATATTTAGTTGTATTTTTTTTGTTCTAGAAATATTGACGGAGGGGCTG